>JBBPBX010011921.1:44764-55016 GCA_038048925.1 Garcialebias charrua | reverse complement strand
ACCTGGGTCGAGGCTGATGACTCCAGTGTTTTTGTTGAACTTTTACCAGACGGCTGCTCTTATCTGAGCTCCCCTCGGATGTCAGGCCGTGGAGGAGGAACAGCAGTGGTTTATAAAAACAGTTTTAAATGCAAGCAGTGCACTGCACCACCTTCTTTCTCCAGCTTTGAGGTGACTTTATTTGAGGTGGGTCGCTCACACCCCGTGCTGTGCGCTGTTATCTACAGAGCCCCCAAATATAATAAGGATTTTTTGAATGACTTTTCTGATTTCCTGACTGGAATAATGATAAACCACGATGCAGTCCTTATTGTTGGGGATTTTAACATACATGTATGCTGTCCAGAGAAACCACTGGTGAAGGACTTTCTGAGCCTCACTGACTCTTTTAACCTGGTTCAGTGGGTGGCTGGTCCCACGCATGAACATGGACACACATTGGACCTGGTTCTCTCTCACGGCTTGTCTGTGACCGACCTGGAACTTTATGATAATGTTATTTCTGACCATAGGCCTGTTTTATTTGATGTTGGTTTGTCCTGTGCTCCAGTTAAAAACTACGTTCCTGCCCAGCGACGTAGAGTTTTTAAACCTTCCACTGCTTGTCAGTTCTCTGCTGCCTTTGAACAGCTCTGTGCTCCATCTGACTCTGCTGCTGACACCGATCAGCTGAGCTCCTGGTTTGACGCCTCCTGTCAAACCATTTTGGACTCTGTGGCACCATTTAAACTGGTGCAACCTAAAGCCAGATCTGAACCCTGGTTCAATGAAAAAACTCTTGCAGCCAGACAGGAGTGCCGCAGAGCTGAACGGAGATGGAAAAAGGATAAACTGGAGGTTTCATTTCACATTTTAAAGGACTGTCAACGTCAGTACCAGAACATTGTTAAAGAGGCCAAAAAACAATACTTGTCAGACATTATCACGTCCAATCACAACAACCTGCGTGTCCTTTTTGAAACTATTGACTCTGTCCTGAAGGCCCCACAACCTGTCTGCCATGAAGCCTCAACTGAACTCTGTAATGACTTCCTGCAGTTTTTTATAAATAAGGTTGTTACCACAAGGGCCCTTATTTCAGCCCCTGCTTTTGACCCCTCCTGCTTGGTCCCCTGCCTGGCTGTGTTCGATAGATTTGAACCAGTGACTCTGACCCTTTTAGAGGATGTGGTTGGCCATATTAAGCCATCAGGTTCCCCTCGTGACCTTGTCCCCCCTCGTCTGTTAAAAGAGGTTTTTTCCAGCATCAGGCAGGTGATCCTTGCTGTTATCAATAGCAGTCTGTCCTCAGGTGTTGTGCCAATAAGTTTTAAACATGCGGTGGTGCAGCCCCTGCTTAAAAAGCCCAGCCTAGACCAATCTGTCTTGGCTAATTTTAGGCCCATCTCCAAGCTGCCTTTTATTTCAAAAATTTTAGAAAAAATTGTGTATTCACAGGTGAAATGTTTTCTGGACGAGCACAACATAATGGAGGTTTTTCAGTCTGGCTTCAAAACTCGCCACAGCACAGAATCAGCTCTAGTCAGAGTTTTTAATGATATTCTTATGGCCAATGATTCTGGTGAACATGTGGTTCTTGTCTTGCTCGACCTAACCGCTGCCTTTGACACAGTGGACCATAACGTTTTAATATCACGTTTACAGCACCAAGTGGGTATCTGTGGTACTGCACTGAGCTGGTTTAGGTCCTATCTGGCAGACAGAACCATGTCTGTGAACATAGCTGGTTCTGAATCCTCCACTGCTCCTCTGTGTTTTGGGGTTCCACAGGGCTCCATTTTAGGTCCCCTGCTTTTCTCCCTTTACCTACTTCCATTGGGATCAATCCTCAGAAAGCATGGGATCTTTTTTCATTGTTACGCCGATGATAGTCAGATCTATATGCCACTAAAAAAGAAAGATGCCTCCTCAATCAGGCCACTTCTGTTGTGTCTTGAAGACATCAAAGCTTGGATGTCTTTAAACTTTTTAAATTTTAATGAAAAGAAAACAGAAGTGATGGTGTTTGGTCCTAGTGGCTCTTGTGAACCTTGCCCTGTTGATCTTGGCCCTCTGGCACCACATGTAAAGAAAACAGTTTCTAACTTGGGTTTTAAAATGGACAGTGATTTTAAATTAGATTCCCAGATTGGAGCGGTGGTCAAGACCAGTTTTTATCACCTCAGACAGCTGGCTAAGGTAAAGTCCATCCTTACACAGCAGCAGCTGGAAACAGTAATCCATGCCTTCATCACCTCTCGGCTGGATTACTGTAACGCTCTTTACCTTGGAGTCAGCCAGTCCTCCCTCAGACGTCTCCAGTTGGTCCAGAACGCTGCTGCTCGCCTTCTAACTGGAGTTCATAAGAGGGAGCACATCACCCCCACTCTGGCTTCACTCCACTGGCTGCCTGTTCATTTTAGAGTTCATTTTAAGATTCTTTTATTTGTTTTTAAAAGTTTAAATGGTCTTGCTCCATCCTACCTCTCTGAGCTGCTTCACCCATACTCTCCTGCTCGGTGCCTCAGATCAGCTGATCAGCTGCTTCTGGAGGTGCCGAGGTCCAAACGGAGGCTCAGAGGAGACAGAGCTTTTTCTGTTGCTGCTCCAAAACTGTGGAACGATCTCCCTCTTCCCGTCAGACAAGCTCCTTCACTGTCCAGTTTTAAAACTCTTCTAAAAACACATTTTTACTCACTGGCTTTTAGCACAGACTGATTTTGTTCTGCACTGTTTTTATTGTTTTTATTGATCTTAATGTTTTAACAACTGTTTTATTTTTATGTGTTTAAATGTTCTTGATTTTATGTACAGCACTTTGTTGCAGCTGTGGTTGTTTTAAAGGGCTCTATAAATAAAGTATTATTATTATTATAACACAAAACGGAATCACAAGAGGTCCAAGCCTTATTTGGAAAAAAAAAGACAACGTTAAATCAATTCTAGCGGTCGAACCCTTCCACACAAAGACCAGAGCCATAGCTGCTTTGCCAGCTTGGCTGCATGAAAACACCAGTAATTCCACCTCGTACCAACCAGATGAAGTAGAGGTGCAAAACTTATTGATTCAACGGTCGGGAACTGGGCCATATGAAACTGCTCTGCTTGTACACAGAAAGTTGGTGAAATTGGACAGGCCAAGAAGAGACTTTTCAAAGAACCAAGATGCCTCCAAAAGTTATTATAATTCATAAGTAAGGGCAGTCAGAGAACTGGACCTTGACCGAGCCAGTCAAAAAACCCTCAAATGGATTATATTGAGCGAAAAGCTCGGACCTCCATATAACTCCAGCCCTATGGGAATGCCATGGATCTTTAATGTGGTTCGACTGACGAGGCAAGGAACCTTAATCACCCTCAAATGGGGTCCAAATTACGCTGAGCCACACCATTCAAGCTACTGCAAAATCTCTATAGGAGCGTTGCAGGCCTGGACAACAAGCCAGACCCTGAAAGCAAAAATCAACCAAAGAATAGCAGATCCGAAACAGATAGTGATTGAAAATATCCGTTTACCCTTACAAATGCTGCATGAAAGGGTCGCGTTGCCTGTTAAGGGATGGATTCCACACCCCGCTCGAGCAACAGACCGAATAAAGGTGTCTTATAGAGGATACCCGTTGGTCTGCATTACCACCACATTGACGGAGCTAGGTGGACGCTACGAGGAGTACGAGGCTGAAATAAGAGAACAAGCCGACCAGGAAATAAAGGAACAATTCGAAAGATTCCTCAGCGGGGAGAAGTTGATCGTCAAAAACCCACTGGAAACCCGGGAGGGCCTAGCACCCGAACCAGTCCACTGGACTGTCCACCAGTGGAAGTGGGTGTGGCGAGGATTACGACTGGACTTGCACCACCCATCACCCCTTAGCGTCGAACTCTACAAGGGACGTGTGTCGAACAGAGACCCAAAAGAGATCAACCGCAAAACCCCGATGCACCTGGCCTATCCTAGAAGAAAATACTCAAAAAAGAATTGTTTAATCTTGTCAGCATGGAGCACATAAAGAAGGAAGACATTGTATCCATAAAATGGTTCAGCATCGCTGAAAGTAACATGATAATCCAACGCAATCAAAAAGGTCCAAAAATACCAGCCATATCAACAGTGAATGATATAACATGGCTGGATAAACCTAGACGAGACTTCTCCATGTGGAAAAACTGCACTAAGAATTATTTTTATGATAACACCCAATATAAAAGGAAACCTTGCCTACAAGAACCACAAGAAAACGCATAAAAAAAGGTCAGCATACTATCCTCACTACCTCACCTTGGCACTGGGCTGTTCATTCACCCCCCCATGGATATTTAATGTGGTCTACCTGAATGTGGCTGGAATAGAACTAAAGCTTAGGTGGGGGCCAAACTACCGTGAACCATACCAAAGCCAATTTGTTGAGGTCTCGATAGGAGGAATGATAATTTGGACTACAAGCCCATCTATGGTCAGAGCAATCCACAAAAGAGTACAAAAGCCAGAACGATATGTCCTAGAGAATCATTGCCTACCCTTGCAGATGGTGGAGGATCGACTAATAAGCCCCTATCACCGTTGGGCAAACCCTCAAGCAAGATTAGGATACAGAGTGCAGGTGTTATATAAAAATCAACCCCTTATAGCTCTAATAGCAACAATAGCAGAAATAGGCTCCATTGAAATGCTTCATCACAAACACCTGAACCAAATTGAAGAGGAAGAAAAACTGGACTGGCGGACCTTCCTTAAAACGGCATGGAGTGAATATGGGCCGCAATTTGAGCCCAGGGAGTGGCATGTTACTCAGTGGAGGTGGGTGTGGAAAGGACTGCAACCGGGACTGCCCTACCCCTCCCCACTTTACTTGGAACTCCTTAAGGGACGAATGACCACAGTGAGCAAGCACACCGAAAAAAGACTCAGAGCACGAAGGAATAAAGACTCCTAATGCTATGAAATCCATTAAATATGGAGACAAAGATAGCGATGAATCAACCAGCGATGATTCCGACAACTCCGACTACGATGATGAAGCGACCCCAAACCGACTTAAGGACTGTTCAAGGATTACGATTTTGGATAAAGCAACCTGTCTACAAATCCTGCTGCGGGTCTTCGTAATGTTAATAGGCTTAGTAATATTGTTGGTTATCTTGTATCTGGCCGGAGTTAGACCATGGGACCTTACGCATGTAATGGTCTCCCATGGGAAATCCAAATATGCAAACATGACCTGCTGGGACACAACATCAAAGAACATTTTCTTGCCATGGAAACAGAATGAAACAATTAAAGAACAAAACGTGACCTGGAATAAAGTGAAGCGAGCAGGCTATAATGCTTGGATAAAGAAATTAACTAACAACGCCGAGTGGGCAGCGGCTGCAGCGGCTGAGAACCTAACAGAAGTGGACGGACCCCCTTGGGTCGTCACTAATCTAATGATACTACCAGAAGGTGTAGTAATAGTGTTGCCAGGTGAGAAATGTAGGATTATCGTACTAGAGTCCTAAAATTATCGTATTTTGAGGGAAATTATCGTACACCCGTCAAAACCAAAATAACAAGTATGCACTATAGTCACTCTGTTGTTGAATTGCGTCTAACAGGCACTCACAGCATTGTGGCGTCAGTACGGGTGGGAACCAGACAATAATACGTATTAATGTCTGGTGGCAACTAATGAGCCCGCCCCCCCGCGCTTCTTGTTTTGTTTCATGGCGGTTTTAATTTAATAACTCAACTAAATTCTGTCTATTAAGTTTGTATTTTCAAGGAAATAATAACTTGATCTTTAGCTTTACTGATATCACTACTAAAAACATCCCTAATTGTAAATTTAATATTAATTTTATTTATTTATTTTTGTTAATGCATTCTTTTGCATACCCTGGACATCCCATAAAGACATGTTGAACCGTTTCAGGGAGATTGCTGGTGCACATGCCACAAAAAAGTCCTGTTGCAAGCTTTCCAATTATTTTAAGAGATTTATTAAGGTCTGTGTGTCCTATTCTAATGCGAGTAAGTTCCTGTTTCTTCCTGCTTTCCTTGTATATCCTACCTTTTTTGTTGTGTAAATGTCTTCCTGTATCAGTAATGTCCCAGGTTTCCTGCCATGTTTTCTTAATATATTTCTTAATTATCATTTAACATTTAACTTTATATAAATGTTCTCTCATTTTCATCACTTCTTCTTCCAGACCGGTGTCACACGAGACACGGCTCTGCTTTTTCTTCTTTCTAACTCATGGGGCGGGCGCAGCGGGCTATTCAGCCAATCATGGCCGTTGTTCTGAGGCAAACGGACGCACGTCACTCTTAGGTCACATTTAGAAAAGCACGATTGGCTGGAATTTCAAGATGCATTCAGGGTTCACAAAAAAACTCCGACAGACAGTTGCGGCAGGCTGATGGAAACCGATCACAACTACACATTCAAGGAACGGTCAAATTATCGTATTTTTGGCCTTTTTCGGGATTATTGATCGTACATCGTACAGAGGGCAAAATTATCGTACAAATACGATAATTATCGTACACCTGGCAACACTGCGTAGTAATTTGGATAGCGATGCTGAACCAACAAGTCAAGCGAACAACAAGATGCAACTGGATCCACCCAGACAAGGAATCCCCTAAATGGCACTGTGATTGGGGCTGTCGGCCCCCAATAGGATTAACACGCCAAGGGCACTGGGATCATGAAGTAATTTTTCCCGCTCCGCCGAGGGATGAAAGCCGTCTAGCGATCCTCCCTCGCCGTGAGTTTTGGGGCAATATTCATCTAAACTGTGAACCGATTCCCCCCACTCACTCGAAAGAGTAACCCGGTCACCAATCAGAACTCGACCGAGGTTAGAACAATCCACTCAGTGAAACACGAGAAAAAGAATAGGGTTAATGCTACTGAGTGGAAACCCAAACAACGACCGGAACCTGTACCAGTTCCAAAATCGCACAAAGATTGTGACTTAATTCTAGATAGCCCCGTACACGGGGGAAGATTCCAATACTGGGACCCCCTGTGTGGGAAGCCACTTTCTAAAGCAAATGTTTTACTAGAACAGTGTATGGTGGATAAACTAAACAAGCTCCCGACCTGTTTCTGGAACCTGTATGGTGAGTGCAAACATCAAAACTATTTACTAGGGGTGTAACGGTTTGCTAAAATCACATTTCGGTTCGGTTCAATTACAAGGAGGGTTCGGTTCGGTTAATTTTCGGTACAAAAAAACAAAAAAACAAAATAAAGACTTACAAAATTTTTATTTTGAAAATATGCCCAAAATACGTTTGTATTGTATTGTAGTAATAAATAAAAGTGACCCATTTGGATATTTTAAATAAACAGCACTCTACAATAAATAAACTATATGAACAATAATAAAAATCTTAATAAATACAATAACAGTCAGAACCAGAACAATAAGCAGCAACAGACTGTTTACAATCTAACTAATCAAGTTTTTGTCCAGTAGCAGCAGTGTGGCAGTATTTGTCCTCATTACTGTACTCACAACTTCTTCTTGGACCTGTTCCTCCAGGACAGGTCCTGGAAAAGTTCAGAGTTTAGTCATCACACACTTCTTAACTGCAGGTGGATTTCCCTGAAGTGGAAGTAGAGAGCACAGAGCAGCTACCTCTGTCACAAACTGGAAATAAAAAACAAAAGAGGTTAAAAAAAATTAATAAGATTATGATTTTAAAAAAAAAGATTATTTAGATAATAATAATAATAATAGTAAAAGAACAATACCTCTTGAACGGTTGAATCACTCTTCATCATCAGGGCTTTAATCTGGTCCAGGGCTTGTTGACAACATCAATTAGTTTTTCATAAAGAGCTGAACTTTTTGAAGTGTTGACATGATGAATGTCTCATAGCGACACTCAGTAACTTTAAAGCCTACACATATAACAATGTTCAGACTTAGAGATTCAGAGATTTAAAAACTCATACAGTTTGTGTTATTGCTCTGGACCACTCTGATTACCTGATGGAGTAGTTTTAATACAGGGTGCTATTTATAAGACTGAGCTGAACACAGCTTCTCAGACTGAGGAAGTCTTTCGGACGAAAGACGAAACGTTTCTACAGTTTTTTTGCTTTGTTTTTTGAATGTCCAGAGGACCAGACTTAGCTTTTTTGGATAGTTTTAATATAGCTGCTGTTTCTTCGTTCATGTTTGGATTACATAGTTTCCAACGCGTTCACGTTAGACGTGTTGCTGCTGTAGAGTCTTCATGAAACCACATCCACACAAGCTGTGTGTGCGCTCGTCTTTTAACAAGAAAGCTATAACGTTCACAAACAGGAGACGACACGAGATGCTAACGGCTAAAAGCTGCGCGTGCCGCGCGATAATAGCTCCGTGCTGAAACGCGCCCAGGAAATTTTGTTCCGCGGTGCATATATTCCCCTGTTTAAAACGTTTAATGAGTGAAAAAATAACCGAAACGGTACGCAGGTGGACCGAACCGAACGAGCTGTACCGAAACGGTTCGGTACTCCCACTTGTACCGTTACATGCCTACTATTTACCAATAACCCCAGTGAAGAATCAGAGATATTATTATTGGAGTTGGGCAGCTATATTTCATCCGGCTAACGCCTGGCATGAAGATTGGTTAAACTTGACATTGCCATGGGTTTGGACTGTAATGAGATACCGGGATGGGAGAGTTACTGTCAGGAGCATTATGGCTCAGAATACGTTACGCACGCAGCTGAGGTAGTGTGGAAAAAATACGGTAATGGGTGGAGACGTTCTATACCAGAAGGCACTAGTTGTACCAATGCCATATTAGGTCAAAAATTAAAAACCAGGAAGAGCATTCAGGGTGTAATAGTCCCCTTTGTCTCAGATTCTATGATAGCTCTGGCAGAAGGCCACGCCATGAGACGACGCCTTTGTCTAGGTGACGAGATACAAGGCTACAAGTGGGTCGGTTCAAATAAAATTTATTCGAATCTCACTTGTCAGAATCCAGAAGAGAGCTGGAAGAAATGTGGTGAACACGGAAATGAACATAATTGTGCTTGGTACGAGACCGTTAGATATACAGTAAGCCGTAAGGTACAGGAAGTTGTAAATAAAGTAGGAGAGGCAGTTGAAGAAAGCGGGAAAGCAGTTGAAAGTTGGGCAGTGGATCTTTTCCTTCATATCTGGCCTTACTTGTTGGGTCTAGTTGGAGTGATAGCTGTTACCATATTAGGACGTGTACTCCTACAAGAAATTCTTAAAGCTGCGTGCCACCAAAAGGGGAGGAGAGATGAGCCACTCCCACTAGAACAGGGCGCTGGCCTATATTGAAATCAGACAGTCAAGGAAGCGGTCTCACTTCTACCACGGAGCAGCAGAGAGCAGGACTTAGGACAAGACATTCAGAACCCTCATGGACAACCAAGAACAATGCGAGTCTTGTACTCAAACAACGGATGTGAGTACCATCGATTGGGGTTCAGATACCACCATAACCCCTAATCTTACTAATTGGTCAGAATGTCCTACCCACTTCAAAGGAAGCGGTATGGAACACTTTTTGATAATGGTTGCATGGATGTGTTACTGCCACATGGGTGATTGGAATAGGGAGCGATTCATACGTTTCCCAGTGGCCCTCCAGGCGTACGCTAGAATGATAATGATACACGTGGTACTCAAAAGACCTGAAATATCACCACATTTGTTTGTTACCTATCTTTTAGGAAGGGTTAAGCCCACACGTCTTCAGAGATTGATGATTTTAGCCTAGCTGTTACAAGATTCAATAGTGATAGGTTTAGAGTGTGTAGGCACACTCGACCCCCTGCTAATACCAGTCTCAAGATACGGAAGCACGGCTGGAAAAATTGTCACAACAGTATTGGAAGGACTAATAGCTGTCACCGTGTTGGCACGTCTGTTATACCAGACCATATCCCTACAGCCACTAGGCAGACGAAGATGGGCTTTGAAACTGGTTGTCCTGATAGGGTGGGGTTCAGTTTGGGGGGCTTGTGCCACATTTTATTGGACCGGTCTCTGTACCGCATTACCTATTGTGGTCTGGATGATGACCTATGCCGCCATCTTCAAACTGAATCCTAGTCCAGTTACCTCTGCACCGGAGGTCAATGGATGCCGCGGTATCTCCATGAGCACACTGGAGAGCCAAATATAGAAGAAAGCTGATCCGTTATAACCAACAATAGCTTAACCCCCCCCCCCGCTCATGCTATTGTTACCTATTATACTATGATTGTTGATGTGATTATGAAAAAAAAAATTTGTTCAACGTCTC
>JBBPBX010011921.1:0-44459 GCA_038048925.1 Garcialebias charrua | reverse complement strand
CGCTGAGTTTTTTTGTTGATTTCTTACTATGAATATTCTCAGAACGAAGGACCAGTGGCAGTGGAGCCTGTAGTAACATGTTGTTACTGCCAACAAGAGTTGGAGGAGACCCGTTATCTCTGGGCTGTTGGGCCAACCTGGTGGTGCCAACACTGTCGCTCCAACGTGGTGTTCTCAGGAGTGGTGCACAGAATTCTAATCTCAAGTGGACCTGACAGTCTTCCACAAACGCCTGCAGACGCATGTTGGGAGATGGAACGGTCCTGTAAAGTCGTCTGGAGCTCTGCCTGGGGGTCTGAACCTTATGTACCAAGGGTAACTATCCCGCTACAAGCAGTATATCTACCGGTAGTGGCAAAGCTCTGGGAAAATTCTACCAAGAAGACAAGGTTCGTGACCCTTCGACTGATCACAGGGCTGATTCTGACCCAAAGTCCCCCATTTATGATTATGCAAGAATTCCATGACCCTCTGCCCCCCCGGTGGCCAGCGTCCTTGGGTATGGGCTTGGCAGCCAACCCTCCTGTGGTTCCCAAACCAGCCATGAAACCAACCAAAGACCGAGATGCCAGTGGTTATGTTTTCATGGCGCCCATGGTGAAAATTGCAAACCAGAACCAGCAATTATCCGCTGACCGACCTAACCCTTTACCACAGGGAATCCAGCCAGACACGGAGCCCATGGAATTCGGGACGAGCGATTCCGAACCGCCAGAACTCTCTCTGGATTGCGCTGAGCAGCACATCCTTGAGTCCTTCCTCAAGGACTTCATGCTCAACGGAATTGGCGGTTCATGGAAACCCAGCTCCAACGGTACCATACTCACTGACCCAACTAGCCCTATCACTCTCGATCCCCCAATCCTGACACCGGAAAGGCCTAATCCTCTGGAGCCGGACCGCCTTGCAGAATCAGAGGCGGGCCCCCCGGAGTTGGAACCGGAGCAACAACTTGAGGTGCCAGGCCTGACCCACTCCACTCTCCCTCTTGATGGTCAGCCAGTTTATGACCTTATAACCCTTGTTGGGTCTCCAATGTTGGAAGAGACCCAACTACCTCTGCCCATGAAGGCTGCATGTTCACTGAGTACCCATCATCAAACTCAACTTTCTGCTACAAACAGAAACAGTCCGTAGCCCCTGGAGGCAACTGCACCGCGGGACGAGAATGTAGAACGGCTCCCGAGGAAGCTATATCTGAACGTGCCGACTGGGAAGGTCGCTTGGGAGACAGACCAAGATCTTGATTTTGGCAAGACCGACGGCCCGTGTCCGCATCCTGGCGAAGCGATCGAGCTAGAATGCTCCGAGACAATGCTATCCGAGGATGATCTCTTGGGCGCAGCTGAAAAGTTTGAATACTTGCTTGATCCGGGCGGTAAAAAACGGAACAGTTTCTGATTTCAAGAAGGGGGTGTTGGAAATCCGACACTCCAGATGGCACAAAAGCAGTTTTCAATGAGCTGAAAGCAGACTGTTCACTTCTCCAGCAGAGGTTAACAATTATTAACTGTAGTTATGCTTTCTGTAGTCAGGCTTCAGATATACTCATGCTTCAAGTATTATCACATTTTAAAGCAAATACATATATAACCAATAAATAATCAATGTTAGTTATTGTTTTGATGTTTTCTTTATAACCATTTTGTTTTTGTGAAAGAGAGTGAAACAGATGAGGGACCGAAGCCAGGATAAGTCTGAACAAATTTTAAGACATGGGCAGGAGCAGAGTGTATGAAGAGCCTCAGCTTGTCAGTTTAAAACTGGAGACAGTGTACAATATAAGAAAGGATGTTGATTAATGAAATGTTATGATCACGTTTTAAGGTGAAAATAATCTGTTGCAATCCTTGCAGTTAAATATGTTATGATCATGCTTTAAGGTGAAAATGATCTGTTGCAATCCTTGCAGTAAAATATGTGATTAACTTGTTGAGGTGAAAAGCAGACATGCCGAGTTCTGCCAACCCCTGTTGTCTCTGGAACATCTTTGAGCAAACAGCAAAGCCCATATCAAAGGTTAACTGGTAGTGTGAGGAAGTGAGCTGGGGTGGCTTGATGGAAAGGAAACAGGTGTCAGCGTGCTGGAGCGAAAGTTAACTGGTAGTGTGAGGAAATGGGCTGAAGTGGCTTGATAGAAGTTAACACGTACTGGAACGAAAACAAACGTCAACGTACAGGTAGTGTTAAAAATAAGCTGAAATGGCTTGATGGAACAGGAAGTCAAATGTCAGTGTACTGGAACAAAAAAACAAATGTTGACGTACTTGATGGAAGTCAAATGTCAACGCATGGGTAGGAGCAGAGTGTATGTAGTAGAACAAAAACAAATGCTGACGTACTTGATGGAAGTCAAATGTCAATGTACTGGAACAAAAAGTTAATGTTCTAGGTACTAAGATGATTGGGTAAAAGCCATAGCAACACCTAAGAACCTCCCTGAAGGAGGGGAAAAGAGCTCCATAAAAAAGCCCTGATCTGACAGAACGTGGCCAAAGTCATGTCCGGTCGAGCGAACCGAGTCGAGCTCGAACATTGCCGAGACCAGCCTAGTTTCGTGATCGGCAGGTGATGGGTTTAACGGCAAGCAGCTTGGAAGAGAGGGACGTCCGCAGGAGAAGGAACCCTCTGGTCTTAGATGAGTATTGTCACTTCTCTTCTTGTTGAACATGAGATTGGATTTGATTCTGCACTTACAGCTACGAGACTGGAGTTAGCCTTCCTCCAACACGTACTTGGCCCGGGTTGAACCAAATCCCTACGTCTTCTAAATTGGAGCAGCTGCCCCTACCTGGAGAAGACCCGTACCCTCTTCCTGAGGGACAGGCATGGTCTCTTACTAACGAGGAGAGCCTTCAAGGACTTCAGTAAAGCCGTGGTAAGAGAACTTCTCCATCCCCCTGCCTTGAGAAAAGTATTCTGTCAGATAGGTCAACAGCACTTGGGATAAAAACATGGGAAAACTAAATTGGCCACTGAAAGTTGATGCTCAGAGATGTTTCGAGACATAGAGGGTCATGAGAAAGAACTTTATTGGCTTGAGGTGTGAAGGTCAGAGTGTGGTTTATAATTCTATGTAACCGAAACTTATAATCATTGTGTAATTGTGCTTGTTGCTGTACCCTTGCTAAAAATATATTAATTAAAGAGCAAAGCGAAACGTAAAATTCTGAATTCTCATTTCACTCTTTGTTTAATGTAACCATGGAAAAGCTTGGTTCAAAAAACTAACATTTAGATCAGATGAGGTTTTTATAAAGGTTTCCTAGCTCAGAGTATTAAAACAAGACCCCTGAGTCCCGCTCCGGGACACTAAAAACTACCAGATCAGAAACAATTGCAATGCTAAACTAGGAGGTGAGCAGTCATGAACGTATGCTTCTTCGTGCTAAATGACCTTGACCCCATTGCTTGGACAAGGCGAGGTGCGAAGTGAAACAGTGGGTGTGGCGTACGGGTACGGTTGTGAACAGTCTGGGTGAATCACCTCAACACAGCCTTAATGAGACTACCCTAAAGAGTTAGGCTTTAGATCCCTTGGAGGAGAAGGCTGTAGTGAGGTTTTTGGTATGTATCCTGTGCCTGCCGCACTGGTGGAGTAGCTTACACTGTCTAGACAACAACTGATTGACTTGCAAAAGAAAGATGACACTGAAAACTTTCTTTAATGATACCTTACCTGATGACTCAAACTCCCTCAAGAATTGTTACTTTTTAAAGCATGGGATATTAATGTGTAAGTGGGCACCTTTAACCATCCCACAGGATGAGGACTGGCATCATGTCATGCAGATTGTGCTCCCTGCACCGTACCGTGCTGAAGTTTTGCGCTTAGTGCACGATAACCCCTTAGCTGGACATTTGGGGGTCAGAAAAAACTATGATCGAATACTTCAACATTTCTTTTGGCCAGGAACAAAGAAAGATGTTGTACGTCATTGTGGTTCATGTCACGTATGCCAAGTAGCTGGGAAACCAAATCAAACAATCCCACCAGCACCCCTGTATCCAATACCCGTTGTTTCAGAACCCTTTGAACGTATCATTGTAGATTGTGTTGGGCCTTTGCTAAGGACAAAGTCTGGAAAATAAATTTTTGGTTACTGTAATGTTTACCTCAACTAGTAGTCCTTGTACGTAAAACAACTACTACAGTAGTGATTAAAGTACTCACCAAATTTTTCTCACTTTTTGGATTACCCCCAGTAATACAAACGGATCAAGGCAGTAACTTTATGTCCAAAGTATTTAAACAAGTTTTAGAACAATTAGACATCAAACACTCGTGTTCTTCAGCTTATCACCCTGAAAGCCAAGGTGCTTTGGTGCGTTTTCATCAGACTTTAAAGACGATGTTACGTACTTGTTGCTTAGAATTTGAGAAAGATTGGGATGAAGGAGTACATCTACAAATGTTTGCTGTACGTGAATTGATTCAAGAGTCCTTGGGATTTAGTCCTGCTGAACTAGTGTTTGCTCACAATGTTCGTGGTTCGCTGAAGTTATTAAAAGAAAAATGGTTAAATGAAAACACAGATAGAAACTTGTTAGATTACGTCAGCGAGTTTCAGTTTAGACTAAAACGTGCCGGTGAAATAGCTCAAGACAACATGAAAATAGCACAGGCAAGAATGAAATCCTTCTTTGACAAGAAGGCTGTGGATAGAAAATTTCAACCGGGAGACAAAGTATTAACTTTACTTCCTGTCCCCGGCATGAGTCTTCAAGCTCGTTATTGTGGACCGTATGTTGTCATGAAAAAGTTGTCTGCTTGTGACTACATTATTTCTACACGTGACAGACGTCGTGGCACTCGTTTGTGTCATGTTAACATGATTAAACCTTACACTGAACCAACTAACACAAAAGCTGAAGCTGTCTGTGTGCTTAAAGTGGCTGCATCCGCTCAAGAGAAACAGGAGCCTTCCAGTGCTGAAAGCAACTTGGACAGCTCCCCTCTTGCTGAAACAGAAGGAAAGCTCTCAAACTCTCACTATTTAAATAACCCAAATTTGTTGTTCGATCATCTTGAACATCCTAAGAGAGATGATTTGAAACAGTTGATTACCTTAAATAACTTTGTTTTCTGATGTTCCCTCTCAAACAGGGTTAATTCAACATGACATTGATGCGGGTGAGACTCGACCAATAAAACAACACCCATACAGAGTGAATCCAAACAAACGACAACGTTTGAAAAGGCAAGTACAATACATGTTAGATCATGGATTGGCTGTCAGAACGTTGTCAGAGTGCATGGAGTTTTCCATGTTTAATAGCAAGTAAACACGATGGTGGTGATAGATTTTGCACAGACTACAGAAAAGTCAACGTGGTAACTAAACCTGACTGTTATCCATTACCCAGAATGGAAGATTGTGTAGATCGTGTGGGAGCTGCACAGTTTGTAACAACATTAGACTTATTAAAAGGTTACTGGCAAGTACCCTTAACTCAGCGTGGACAGGAGATTTCTGCGTTTGTCACCCCTGATGATTTTCTACAATATAAAGTGATGGCATTCGGCATGCGCAACGCTCCTGCCACATTTCAGATATTTTTTTAAGAGAGAAAGGAAAGATAGAAAGTAAGACAACAAAACATAACAATTATCCACATTTCAGAGATTAATGAACATTGTTTTATCAGGTCTAGAATTTTGTGAAGCTTACCTTGATGATGTGGTTGTCTTTTCTAGCACATGGGAGGACCACATAAAACACAAGTTGTGTTTGCCCGTCTAAAAGAGGCCAACCTAACTGTGAACTTATCTAAATGCCAATTTGGTCACGCAACTGTGACGTATCTTGGTAAAAAGGTTGGAAGAGGTCAAGTACGTCCAGTGAAGGCGAAGGTAGAAGCTATTCTATCCGTTCCCTCCACTTGTACTGAATTAAGATGATTTTTAGCAATGGTTGGTTACAACAGAGAATTTTGCAAAATTTTTTCTTCTGTAGCTGCTCCCCTAACAGACCTTCTTAATCCCAAAGTGACTTTTTACTGGTCTGAACGTTGCCAAACAGCTTTTGAGCAGACTAAAAAGCTGTTAACAACCGCTCCAGTGTTGTCAGCACCACGATTTGATGTGCCATACAAAATTTCTGTGGATAGTTGTGACATAGGCACAGGGGCTGTTCTTTTGCAAGAGAGTACTGATAGGATAGATCACTCAGTCTCCTATTATTCTAAAAAGCTGAATAAGTACCAAAAGAACTACTCAACCATTGAGAAACAAGCTCTAGCTCTGATTTTAGCATTAGAGCATTTTGAAGTATATGTTGGAGGTTCATGTGACCTAGTCATTGTTTTTACTGATCACAACCCTCTGACATTTTTTAACCGTATGCACAACAAACAAAAAAAACGTCTAATGAACTGGTCCCTATGGTTACAGCCTTTTAATATCTCTATTTAGCACATTAGAGGTAAAGATAATGTTGTGGCCGATGCGCTGTCACGCTTGTAGGTTGTAGGATCTTGTTTTTGTATAGGTGAATAGGGGATTTTCTCCTTTACATCCGTATCACACCCATACAAAATTACTTGCGGTGGGGGTGTTATGTACCCTAAGTGTTTTTAAACATTATTGTTATGTGTATGTTGGCTGCAGTTCTGCAGTCTGTGAAGATGCACCTCTCTAATCAGGCTTAATTGGTTGCTGCTGCTACCACCTGCTACAGCTCCCTTTTTGAGTCTGAAGCTGAGAGCTGTGAGGTGCAGTGTTGTGAAAGGACAAGCTCTTGTGATCAAACAGAGAGGCTTGTTTGGTGGAGTTTCTGTTGGGAACCAAGCAGAGTGTTGGGAGCCAGCTGAGGTTGTTTTTTGTGACAAGAAGAATATTGTGTTGGAGTGACTTGGATGCCATCCCAAAGGTAACCAAGTTTGTTGACAGCCTTTGCTATATTTTTGTACATGTGTGTCAGAGGTGTATTTTCATCCACCCTGACCACTGTATTTTGAGCTCCTTTGAGGAGTTGCAGTGAGCATGCTTTTGAGGACTCTATAGAGTTGTGTTGAAGCACTGTTAGTGTTTTTGACCTCTAGTTCACTGAGAGGTAAGGACTCTGATTAACTCAGAGTGTGAGAGTGTAGAGCACGGTTAGTGCTTATTTGATTTAAACCTCTAGTTTATCTGAGAGGTGTGGACTTGAGCCTTGAGGCTCAAGTGTGGTTAGTTTGAGGCTTGTAGAGCTGTGGTTTTTTGTGTCTGTCTATAGGATAGCTGTTGTGATTTTTCCTCTTATTATTTTTATCACTTTGTATGATCAGGTGAGCTTGGTAGTCCTGTTTTCGCTTTTGTTTATATGTAGGACTAGTTTTTGTACAGGTAGACTGCAGTTTTGGACCAGCTTCGACGGCCCTGTATAGGATTGGCCTGGTCTGGCTGCGTTTTATTAAGTTTGGCCAGCTCATCTGATCCAACTTTCTATTGTCACTTTGTTTCTTTTTTTTTCCTGACGTGGGCCAGAAGAAGGACGACGGGCTCCGGACCTGAGGTGACCTTGCCTATGACCGAGTCCTTATTTTTAGTTTAATAAACTTTTGATTTAAACCTTTTTCTGTGTCCTGTATCCATTTTATATGTTTTGACCTCACGGGTCGTAACAGTGTGTTTGTTCCTTCTGAAGTCTACAGTCATCTCCTTTGTCTTCTTCACATTGATGTGAAGGTTATTGTCCTTGCACCAGCTCTCCAGGTGTTCCACTTCCTGCCTGTAGCTGGACTCATCATTGTTTGTGATGTATCCCACCACAGCTGTATCATCCGCAAACTTTACAATGTGACAGCCTGGATGGGTAGCTGCACAATCATATGTGAGCAGAGTGAACAGGAGAGAGCTCAACACACATCCTTGAGGAGAGCCAGTGCTGAGGGTTATGGTGGAGGAGGAGAAGTTGTGAATCTTCACTGACTGTGGTCTGTTTGTTAAGAAGTCTAGGACCCAGTTACAAATGGATGGGCTTAGTCCTAGTGTGAATAGTTTGTCCATCAGAGTTTGGGGGATCATGGTGTTCAGGGCAGATGTGAAGTCCACAAAGAGCATACAGATGTAGGAGTCCTTCTGTTCCAGGTGGGTGAGAGCAGTGTGGACCACAAAGGAGATGGCGTCCTCTGTTGATCGGTTTTTGCAGTATGCATACTGATGAGGGTCCTTGTTGATGTTGATGGATGTTTTTATGTGGGAAATGACCAGTTTTTTTAAACATTTAGTGACTATCGGGGTGAGGGCCACTGGCCGATAGTCATTCAGACCAGTCACTATAGAGACACATTGAATCTTCACTTTGTTGCAGTCTCCCATCCTGTCACTGTAGAGCTTTTTGGGACTGGGATGATGGTGGCAGTCTTCAGGAAGGTGGCAACTGTCTCCAGGGCAAGTGAGGTGTTAAAGATGTCCGCCAGCACATCGCAGAGCTGATCTGCACATTCTTTTCAGCACTTTCCCGGGTATGTTGTCTGGTCCTGTTGCTTTGTAAGGGTTGATCCTCCTGAAACTACTCCTTACTTCTGCTACGGTCACGCTGAGATGCTCTTCATCCGGTGGTGAGGGAGTCGGGTGCTGGGTGGTCTGTTTGGGTCTTCAAAGCATGCATAAAACTTGTTGAGGGCATCAGGCAGAGATGGGTCTTTGGGGCATTGTTCACTCCTGCCTTTATAATCTGTTATGTACTTAATGCCCCTCCACATGCTCCTTGGGTCTTGTGAGGTGAACTGACCCTTGATCCTCTGTGCATATGTTGCCTTGGCCCTCTTAATGCCAGCAACCAGCTCTTTCCTTGTCCTTCCCAGCTCCTCTGAGTTTCCATAGTTTCTACAGCAGCTGCAGATAGGATCAAATGAAGCCCAGGGAGCATGAAGTCAGCTTCACTTCTTTTTCTATGCACCATAGCTGAAAAGCAGCCCATTTAGAAGCGTAAACAGCTGTAGTGGATTTTGCACGAGCTTCCTGGAAGGTGCATATTACGTCTTTAAAAAAAAAAAAATTCTAGGCGTTCTCTTTCAGCAACCAGGCCCGAAGGGACTGACCTATTATAGGACAATTCCTGATTGCTCCTCCCACCTGCGGGAGCGCATCCCCTCTCCACGGCAGCTTCCATGATTGACCCATCAGCTGTTGCAGAACCGGGAACCACGGGACGTTCGTGCCTTCTGGGGCGATCAGAATATTTGTCAGATTCTCCTCTCTCACCCTCTCCAGCACTGCTAATAGTAAAGGGACTGGGGGGAGGCATAAATGAGCATCTTTGGCCACGGTTTAGATGCAAACGTGTTCACCCCAAAGTGGCGGAGCATCCCGTGGGTTCAGGGAGAAGAACAAGGCAAACTGAGAGTTCTTTTGAGTGGCCATCAGGTCCACCTCCTCTCTCCAGAACCTGCTCCAGATTTGTGAGATTATATCTGGATGAAGAGACCAATCCCTGTCCAGAGGGCCTCCTCTCGACATAATATCTACTCCCTTGTTTAGAACGCCTGGGATGTAGACTGCTCTGATTGAGCGTAAATGTGTATGTGCCCAGCAGAGCAGTTTCCTGGCTGCATTCAGCAGCTGGGCTGAATGCACGTCCACTTGGCGATTTATGTACATTGCTGCAATTCTGTTGTTTGTGTGGATCATCACGTGATGATCCTGAACCAGTGGGGCAAAATGTCTGAGAACCTTCTGTACTGTGAAAAGTGCTAATACATTTATGTAAGAAGACATGCCGGCCGGCCGCACAACTCCTATCGTTTATGACAGGCAGGTCCGTCCCCAACCAGAAAGGGAAGCGTCTGTGAACACCGACGTGAATGACGTCACTTTGCCCAGGGGAACTCCCTCTGACAAGTTCAAGGAATTCCCTCGAGTGGTTCGGATCCGCTCCCACAGATGGGGGGACGGTGATCAGACACCGTTTGTGACGTACAGGGATGACTTTCAGTCAATTGAACCAGAGAGGCCAGACGAACTGAAGCAATGACATCAGGGATTCCCTCCACCGTTCTGAAAGGGCAGCTGTTATGTTCACTGAGTTTAGATTCACTCCCAGTAATGTAATTCGCTGAGACAGAATTATAGAGCTCTTCTCCCAATTTATGGTGAATCCCAGATGAGACAGATGTTTTACTAAAACAACTGTTTGTGTCTCTGCCTCTTTTCTGGGCCGAGATAACAGCAGGTCATCCAGATAAAACAGGATTTTTAGCTTTCTGGTTCGAAGCGGCTGGAGAACTACCTCCATGCATTTTGAGAACGTGCATGGGGCGAGCACATACCCAAAAGGTAGGCGGTTGTACTGAAAACAGGCCCCTTGAAAGGAAAAATGGAGGACCTTCCTATGTTTGTTTATTATTGGAATGTGAAAATATGCATTCTTAAGATCTATTGACACAAACCACTCCCCTTGTTTCACGTATTCGAGAACACGTTTCACCTTCAGCATGTGAAAAGGTCATTCCATGATAAATTTGTTGAAGGCAGACAGGTCCAAAATTGGGAGCACGTGGATGTTTTGTCTCGTGAGAGAGAATAAATAAGCCTCTACTGCCGTCGAGTTGGCATCGCCCACACTGACCCATGGGAGGCTGGAATGAAAAGGGCCATTTATCGGCTTCTGCGTAAAGGTTCTTACAATGTTCCCCAGCTGTGCCCAGTTGGTCAGAAGAGCCGGCATTAGCGGGTGAACAAAACAAGCGTTGCTTCCGTGGAGGTTCACCTTCAGCGCTCGCTTCTGTCAGGTTGATAGGAGAAAGAGACGGATAACCCCGGCGTAAAACTCTCGCTTTAACTGTAGGTTCATGTTTTTTACCTGAGTGTGTGGGGACAAAGAGGTCCTTGTGTTGTTTGGGCAATAAGTTTTTGTTAAACATCTTACCACTCTGCGTTTTCTGACAACTGTCAGCGCTCGTCTCCTCTGACAGGCGAGGAGGCGGGGCTGGTGGGTGCATGGAGAAGTCACTGAGCGCAGCCGCCCTAACTGTTTGTGTGTCATTACACCACTATTGTTTTTCTTTTTGTTTACTTTTGAAAAGTTGCCTCAGGTCAACCTTCTCATTAAATGTGGAGGATATGTTTACAAAAGACGGAAGCGATGAATTCAGCCTGTCAGAATGGAAAAACTCTGCTTTTTGAGTTTTTTTATTTTTAACTTTAAAACCATCGCTCATCTCATCAAACACACCCCTCGTGAGCCGTAATTTCTTATACTGCCTTCTCCGCGTGTCCTACGTCTGGTTCAACCATGAAGTTTGTTGTCGGCCTCTGCCTCAAAATGTTCCAGGTCTCTGATCCAGAAAAAATTGCAGAGGCCATGGAGCATCTATGCTGCTAGCGGTGGAACCTGCTCACCAGTGGCCAGGTGTCCGAGCAGGGTGGGAGTCTGCTCGGGGGAGGGTCAAATGTTTCCGCACCTGTTCCAGGGCGTTGGATGAGGACTTCAGCTGGTTCAGGACCGACTGGAAATGGGGACTGGAGAGGCCATCTGGGGACACAGGACCTTCCAGTTCGTTTTTAACGTCCTCTGGAATGGACGAAGACAGTTTCAGCCACATCTGTCTCTGCAACAATGTTACCCAGGACGAGATGCTGGCGGAGCACGTTGCAAGCACCGCACACAGGTTGGTGATCGTGTCCGTTGCCGTGCCGATCTAGTCCGGTTTTGTGGAGAACGGGTTTGGTTCCTTCGCTTCCTTAGCTATGCTAAGGTCTTACATAGTGATGTTGTTGGTTGTTGCCCCCACCTGCAACAAACACTGATGGATTCTGTCCGTCAGCTTTGCGATGAGCTGGTCACCGTGGGATGGCGGGGTGATACGTCGGCTGACATGTTTTGCTGCTCTTACCCCAAAGACAGCAGACAAACTGGGTTCTAGGGGAGGGGCGGTGGGAAAACCCTGGTCTGTGAGCCTTTCGACCTTGGTGATGTGGAGCCCTCAGCTTTTGGGGGTTGTTGGCTGAACCCAGGAGGAAGGTGGACACGGCTGGGAAACAGGGCCAGACTGGGTCTCGGTGTCCGCTGTGCTGGACGACAAACCTTCCCGCCAAAAGGGTCAACGTGGTCTGGGTCGCAGGTTCGGGCACTTCCAGATCGCAGGCTCTAGCCGACCTCCTAATTATCTCTAGGAGTTTGTGGAGCAGAGTGGTGGAGACCTCTGGGCGCTCGAGGAGGCGACCATTGAATGCAACACTGGCTCCAAACCTCCTGTAAGGCAGGATGGAGCACGGCTGCTAGGTGTTTCAGCTTCAGATGGGTATGTGTTTGCAAACTCTGTGTCTAACGAGTTCCAAACAATTGTCAAGCCAATAGTCCCCCCTCGGTTGAAACTTGTCCTCCTTAGAGGAAAAGTGCTTTTACCGGCGCTGCTTCTCCTCCACCGAAAAATGTTTACAGGTTGGACAGGAGAAGAGCGGTTCCAAAGCTTGCCGTGCGTGGTCAGCTCCCAGGTAGCTTTCACAAAAGGCATGCAGGTCCGTTGGCAAAATGTAGCCCATCTGGCACATGGGGCACAGACGGATGGTCTTCTTAGTTGAAGTCATCTTTTTTGTTGTAGAAGTTGTGTTCTTCGCGTTGGCTGAAGAAAAACGGAAGTCGAGCTCCGGTCCAGATGCAATTTATAGCGGACTGGGTGGGGCCCACACAGCAGGTGGGCATGGACTAGAAGTTTTCAGTGTTTGGCACGTTGCGCACGGGTAAACCCAATAGCGAAATCTTTTAAAGGGCGTATCCATCCATCCATCCATTTTCGTCCGCTTATCCGGGGTCGGGTCGCGGGGGTAGCAGCCTAAGTAGGGAGGCCCAGACTTCCCTCTCCCCAGCCACTTGGAGCAGCTCCTCTGGGGGAATCCCAAGGCGTTCCCAGGCCAGCCGAGAAACATAGTCCCTCCAGCGTGTCCTGGGTCTTCCTCTGGGTCTCCTCCCGGTGGGACATGCCCGGAACACCTCACCAGGGAGGCGTCCAGGAGGCATCCTAACCAGATGCCCGAGCCACCTCAACTGGCTCCTCTCGATGTGGAGAAGCAGCGGCTCTACTCCGAGTCCCTCCCGGATGACTGAGCTTCTCACCCTATCTCTAAGGGAGAGTCCAGACACCCTGCGGAGAAAACTCATTTCAGCCGCTTGTATCCGAGATCTCGTTCTTTCGGTCACAACCCAAAGCTCATGACCATAGATGAGGGTGGGAACGTAGATCGATCGGTAAATTGAGAGCTTTGCCTTTCGACTCAGCTCTCTCTTCACCACGACAGACCGGTACAGAGCCCGCTTCACTGCGGATGCTGCACCTATCCGCACATTTCTCCTGTGGATCTACTGTCTGGTCTCAGACCACTTATTCTACACTCAAACCTTTAGCTAGTCTCTATAATCGAGCCTTAAAGGTTTTATATCAAAAGCCAACTAGATTCCATCATTATCATATTTTGAGCAAATATAACATTCTGGATTTTACAAATTTTATGAATTATAATGTTTTTTAAGTTATTTTTAAGTGTTTAAATGGACTTGCACCTACACCATTAAGTGATTGCATACAGAGACTGCACGACAATAGTAGATCTACCAGAGCTGCTTTGAATGGAAATTGTAAGGTCCCCTTTAGAAGAACCACTTTCGCACAAGGTTCTCTGTCGGTGAGAGGATCTACAGTTTGGAACTCTCTTCCTGCTATTGTAAAATCCACAACCAGTTTCAATATCTTTAAAAAGCAAGCAAAACTCTGGTTACCGTATTCACCGGAGGAAAATACGCTCCGGTGTTTAATACGCTTTGTCCAATTATTAACAATAAACAAGAAAAAAACTTAAACAATACACTTCGGTGTTTAATACGCGTCATCACCACTTAACGTGTCAGCGCCTCATTTGCCCTAATCAAGATGGTGGCGACAGAAGCAAGCGAGTACCGGTACGAAGATCTTCACAAGGAAACACGGTAAAACAATTATTTCTTTGCGAGAAAAAATATATTTCTTAGCTGATTTCATAGCAGACGTGCTTCTGAGCTTAACGAAATGTTCAAATCAGCTGGATTTAAAAAAAAAAGTTCGCCGAATTTTAGGCAGGCAGTTCGGACCGGACGCTTTGTTTCTTTAAATTTAGCTAAATAAACGCTTAAAAAATATATTTCTTACCTCACTATAGCAGACGGGCTCCTGAGCTGAACCAAATGTGAAATCAGCTGGATTTAAAAATCCGTGGTGTGGTTTATGAGTGGTATCTTGCAAACAAAAACAGCTACTGGTACATCACAGCAGGGAGCGGGCAACGACAGAGTCTTCAGTCCGACCAAAGGAGGCTTTTTTCGAACACATGAGCTGGAAACGTCTGGAAGTGGCCCCTCTTCCTCTTCGCTCTCTGAGTCCTCTGCTGGCTGCTGCCTACAGCGCCCGTATAGCGGCCGAAACTGTTACTGCACCATTTTTGCCAAAAATGAAAAACGAAGAATCAGAGCGAAAAATGGGTCTAAAAATATGGGGAAAAAATCCATAAATAATACTCTTCGATTGTTTAATATGCTGGATATTCAAATGAGCAAAAATACAGCGTATAATACACCGATTTTTATGGTATGTCAAAAACAGAACTGTACCCATTTTTGACATATTACATTTCTCGGTTTTGAATCCCTTATATTGTGCTATTTTTAAAGACTACCATTTCAATTTTTAGATTTTTTTTTATTCTTATTTTTTATTTATTTATTCATGTTTTTTTCTTCTTTTCTTAAAAGCCCATCTAGGGACAAGTGCTACGAATTAGCTTGTTGCTATTGCACTATGATGCAAACATGGGAGTGCTGTTTTACTCAGTTTGTCTATGTCGATGTGTGTCTGTCCCTATCAAATAAATAAATTACATTACATTACATGTCTGCTGGTGGCTGCATGCGGGCCCTCAGGTGGTCTGTGGCGGTGGTCATGGGTCACCGATCGGTGGCCTGGCTGTGCTGGGGTGGGTTCGGGGTGGACGTCGGGGGCTTGGGGTTCTGGGGGCATGTCGTCCCTGGGCTTGGGCCTGGTGGAGGTTGGGGATCTTGGGATCTGGCGGACGGGTTGCCGGGCTTTGGGCTGGCTTGTGCTCTGGTGCCCGGCTCGTGGCGTGGGGCCCTCGGCTCGTTGGTGGTTTGCGGGTTCGTGGGGTTGGATGTCTGGGAGCGTGACCAGTGGCCCGTGGGAGGGGGCAGGTTGACCCAGCCTGGGTGTCTAGTGTGCTATGTGTTCTGAGAGTTGTTAGTATGAGGGGTGGGTGTAGTATTTCTTCTAGGGTGGGGACTGGATGGATGCCCTTGGTGATGGCCTGGGACTATGCGTGGCCGGCTGGTTGGCCCCTTTCTTATGGTGGGGGCCTGCTCCCGGTGCTTCCTGGCTCTGTCGGCGGTTGGGCGGACGCTCTTGGCCGGGTCGTCCATGTGGGATTTGGCATCCTCTTGGGTGGCAGGTTGAATGTGGTTCGTGGAGGTCTAGGCAGCTCTGGGGGGTGTGGGCTGTTGGTCATGCTGCTGGCGGCCCTCGGGGCCCTGCCCCTCTCTGGTCTGGAGCTCAAAGGGCCTGGAGATCAGAGAGGTGTCTTCGCCTCGTTCCTTGGGTGGACCTTGGGTAGCTGGGGGGACCTGTTAGGTCAGCGGGGGAGCTGACTCCCTGCGAGAGCATTTGGTCCTGCAGTTGTTTTTCTCCCCATCCCTTACCGCGCACCTCCACCCTCTTCATTTTAAAATTTCATTCATGTAAGGATTTTGGGGCTCGGGTGTGCTTCAGCAATTTTACATCTCTGTTGACTAGAGCCACCTGGGACTCAATTTATTTGTACACCTTAGACATTCACTCATAACATCCTCATGACATTCACATATAGGAACTTGGGGTGGGCACTATGGCTATGGGTGGCAGGATGACACTACTCTAGCCCCCGGTGCCTGTGCTCACTTCCAATGATGCATTTAGACAGTAAGGGTTTGGATTAGAGTTGGGGTGGAGAGGAAACTGGCATTATGCCAGCCTCTGCTCCTTCTTTGTTCCTTTTTTTTAATTGCACTTTACAACAACACACATCAACAGCACATCTGGGGGTGGGAGGTCTGTGTGTGTCGGGGTCTTGTTATTATTTTTAAAATTTTATTATTATTATTTTTTCTTGCTACCCCCTGGTTCCCTGGTTGCCTTTCCGGGGGTGGGGTCCGGTAGTAGGGCAGGCCATCGGGTGTTGTCCTGGACTATGGGAGGGTTGGGGGCCTGGGGGGTTGTAGTGGGCGGGGCTGGCGCTACGCCCTCCCTGGGGCTGTTTGGACTCGGGTGTCCTGTCCTGTCGGCTGGGCATAGGTTGGGCCTGATCTTGGATGTCAGCTCCTTTCCACCCTAGAGTGAATGGGTTTACCTCCTGGGTTTGGGCGTGGGCTACCTAATGTAGTGGGCAGGTACATGTCTTGGACCTGGAGGGTATAGAGTGCGTATCGGGACTATAAATGGAATATGTAGTTATTGTATGTCTTTGAGTGAGTGAGGGTGAGGATGAGGGTGGGTCTATGTGATTGTGTCTGTGTATAAATGGCTATTTGTCAGGCCGGGACTTAGACTACCCCCTCTCTGATATAGCTGGGGCTGCTTGGTGTCGTGCCCCTACCACACGGCCCCCTAGTGGGGTGTGCCTTTGCCTGCCGGAGCACTTGGGGGCCTCGGTGTTGGGGGCTGGGCGCTTTGGCATATGTCGGCTCGGCCTGGTGGCTACCTGATGGGGCTCGGGTCCTCTGGTCCTGTTGGGCCTGGGGGATGTGCGTCCTTGGTTCTCTGGCCTCGGTGCTTAGGCCTGGGGCTGCATTGGTGTAGCGGGTTCTGGCGGGGGCCTGTGAGTATGTTGCTGTGTGCCCCGAGGGGTCATTGTGTGTGGTCGCTGGTGGGGCTCTTCCGGTTCTCCCCTATGATCGGGTCAGGGTGTGGGTGAGTGGTTTGTCCTGTTTGGGTGGCCCTGGGGGCTCCGTACTCGGGGTCCCTCTTAGGGTCTTGGGCTCTGGTCTCCCCTTTGTCTGCCTCAGGTCTTGGGGGTCGGATCTCTGATGCTTCACGGCCACTATTGAATGTTCTATTAGAGAAGCCTTATACACTTATGCATGCTTACAACCACACACAAATAGATGTGGGGATGCACATGCAGGTATTGTATGTAGATATGTAGATGTGTATGTGAATACACATGCATGTACTGTACATGTATGTATATGTAGGTACTAGGCGTAGGTTATAGAAATCTACTGCAAAGCCATGAATATTCTAAGTCTTTTATACATATGTATTTTGTTGCTGTGTTCTGTCAAGTTCTTTGCAGGTTTACAGACAGTGGTCGGGTATATTTGCCTTGTGCTTTCTTTGTGTATTTTTATTATATTGTGCAGTCTTATTTTCCGTCTTTCCTTTCTTTCTATCCTTTTTTTAAAATCATAATGGTGTGAAGAGGATGGCTGTATGGTGAGAAGAGAGGCCATCTATAAAAGGACATTTTAAAAAAGAGATTAACCAATAAGAAATATGACAGTGAGAGGACTGAAGAGAGGAGACAGGAATATAAGGAGATGGGACGTAGAGCAAAGAAGGAAGTAGCTAAGGCAAAGCAGAGGGCGTACAATGAGTTGTATGGGAGACTGGACTCTAATGAGGGCGAGACGGAGCACAGTGCTCTAGAGAACTGTGGATATCCTAACTGGGCCTTCCTGAAAGCAGAGAAGAAACCCAAACAGGACTCCAGCCAGCCATCAGGTGAAAAGAAGGAACCCAGACCCAGACCAGTGGTTGTTCCGTATGTTGCGGGAGTTTCAGAGACATTGAGACGTTTATTTTCTAAACACAACATCCCAGTGGCTTTTAAACCCCAAAATACATTACGGCAAAGACTGGTTCATCCCAAAGATCCAGTCCCCCGGCACAAACAGAGTAATATTGTGTATGCTGTTCAGTGTCAGGAGGGCTGTGATCAGTCTTATATCGGGGAAACTAAACAGCCACTGGCCAAAAGGATGGCCCAGCACAGAAGATCAACATCATCAGGTCAGGACTCTGCGGTCTACACTCATCTCCACGCCAGCGGTCACTCTTTCAGGGATGAAGATGTTCACATCCTTGATAGAGAGGAACGATGGTTTGAGAGAGGAGTAAAGGAGGCCATCTTTGTGAAAAGAAACCGTCCATCATTAAACAGGGGTGGAGGCCTCCGGGTTCAACTGTCCCCCTCTACAATGCTGTTATTGCTAGTATCACTCAGCCCTCTGTGAATAGCAAACAACCATCAGGGTGCTAACGATCCATCGTTAGGCTGATGGTCCTCCTTGATCATGTGAGCAGTTGGTTTCAGGCTGTCATTAGCCAACTGGTTGAGCCACTGTGAGAGGATGCTATTTATAAGACTGAGCTGAATACAGCAGCTCAGACTGAGGAAGTCTTTCGGACGAAATACGGAACGTTTCTACAATTTTTTTTGCTTTGTTTTGTTTTTTGAATGTCCAGAGGACCAGACTTAGCTTTTTTAGATTAGTGAGGGTGAAGTCCGGAAAGCTCTGAAAAGAATGAAGAAGGGGAAGGGAGTAGGATCTGATGACATACCAGTGGAGGTTTGGAAATGTCTTGGAGAGATGGCAGTGAGGTTTTTTACTCAAATATTT
The DNA here is from genome assembly GCA_038048925.1 of Garcialebias charrua. Taxonomy (NCBI): domain Eukaryota; kingdom Metazoa; phylum Chordata; class Actinopteri; order Cyprinodontiformes; family Rivulidae; genus Garcialebias; species Garcialebias charrua. The sequence continues at coordinate 25,842 of JBBPBX010011921.1, read as the reverse complement.
AATGGAATATTTGAGGGTGAGAAAATGCCTGAAGAATGGAGAAGAAAAGTGCTAGTGCCCATTTTTAAGAACAAGGTTGATGTACAGAGTTGTAGCAACTACAGGGGAATTAAGTTGATGAGCCACACTATCTGTGAGCAACAGTATGGTTTTGTAGTGGGCATGACCGTGTCCACTTTAATACACCTGTGTATTTTTGAACTGTTCCAGAGATGACCTTTACTGACCTCTCAGTAAAGCAAGACATTTACCACAAATTATTCCATTAGTTGTAATCTGAGAATATAGTCACCAAAAGAGACTATTTATATCTTTAATTTTATTCTAATGTAATCAAAAGAATAACTTTTGTCATTTTCATGATATATGTTATATGCTGTTATTCTTTTAATATGGAGTATTACTGTGTTCACTGCTGTGTTAAAGTTGAAGTCTCGGGTCACAGAGGCCCGACCGTTTTGTTTAGAAAGTCAGAAGACAGTTAATCTGTTGTTTTTCATGAGAAGGGCTCCAGCTTGCTCTGTCTTTTCCTAAACAAATCTCCCTCTGCTCTGGCTGTAACCTTGGGTCGGGATAACGGCAAGTGAATTGCTCGACTGGTCCACGGACCAATGAAAAAGAGACAAGTTTTCTTTCATCTCTTTGATCCTGCTTTAAGTTCTAAGCTGTTGCTGGAACTGAGGAGTTTGCTGGGAACTTCAAAGAGATGTGAACTTTTCCCAAAGAGCTGGATGGACGTTTAGCCACACGCTAAGGGCATGTCGTCCAGCTAAGGACTAATAACAGGCTGTTATGAGTCCACTTCGAACGAGCGTAAGCTCAAAACTTTGTTTATTCCTTCCTGGAATAAGTTTATCTTGAAGTCAGAGGCCAGAAGCTGACGCATTTTCTGATGGTCGATGCGGAACCCAGGAGACGTTGAAAACGTAAACTAGAACCAGCTCGGGCGTGCTGGGCCTGAAGGACTCTGTACATCTGAAAGGCTGGTGTCATTTCTTTATCAGACTCGTCGTCGAAGGTAAAGAGCTGTTTACAAACGTACCTGGATTTCAGCAGAAATCTGATGAGAAGTGTCACTTTTGGTAACATGCTCAAGACAATTTCCTGTAAACCATCTCTCCATCTTCCTCCTATCTCCTTTCCCTCAATTCTTAGCTGGTAACTATTTTCAAGCTAAAGAGCCCTCAGACTAAATATGTTTAACATCCAGTATTGAAGTCTGTTGTGTTAAATTTAACTGTGCTGACGGGTCAAATTGAAAGAAAGTGAAATCATGTCAATCAAGTGTAATGGTGTTAATTTAGTTGATTTATTTTAAATAAATGATAGTGTCTTTGACATATCAAACTAAGTTAACGTCTCTGTCACTTAATGGCTTTATTTATTTATCCATCATAAAGATCACAGAAATATTGGGTAAACTGAAAAAGAAAGAATCCGTGAAATTACTATTCAATCTGAATAAGTAAATTAATTAAGGTAAAGAGGTCAGTATTACTATTGACCTCCTCATAATCCTTTACATCTGGTGGCACCGTACGAGTTTTCTGAAAGATTATTGATAAATCTGTGATTTCTCATGAACTGTAACGTCATGTTTGCATAAAAGGATCCGAGTTTTAAACTCTGAGGATAATAATTTTGGCTGGAAGTGTTCAAAGCAGGCAGATTCTGCATGTTTTTATCATTTGAAGCTGAGAGATTGTTATTCGTTCAACTCTTTTACACGCTGTTTGAAGCTTTTAGGTGAGGTTTTGTCAGCCCGTGGTCTGTGGGGGTTCTGGTTCGGTCCAGTTCACGCAGACTCCTGTACAAAGCTTTGTTTGACCGCTGAGTCAAATTGCCTGAAAAGCTATTATTAACATCGAAAAGATTGCTGTGCTGGTATTTTACATGTTAGAGCAGGTCAAAGAAGCATATAACTGTTAGAACGGTGTCGGATAGTGGTTCTGAAACCCGAATTCTGCTCCCTTAAAGTGGACGGAACCGACCTTGAACGCGGCTCCGAAGAGAGTCCGTGCTATGTTACAGTTGAAGTGCTGTGTTACTGAGCGTAGCTAAGTTGTGCCTGTTGTTTAAGAGTCTATAAAGTTGTGTTCTGTTGTGCTAAGGTAACGTTAAAGGCTACATGTCCCACACGTTTTGTTTATGAGCTGTGATTGGATAAACGAGAGCTGTGAGCTGTCAATCACTCTCGTAGCGAACGCTGATTCGCTGAATTGGGAACGCACGCTGTTGCGAACAACCCACTTTGTCGTCATTTCCGGCACTGCACTGGTCGAAGGTAAGAATACTACATTCACCATGAATGCTTGGGAATGAACTACAAATGCTGTGATTGATTGGTTGACGTCACGTATCTGTGTAGCGAACTCCGCCTCACTCATGTACGTGAACTGGTGACGCGCTGCGTCGACCCGCCCATTTCTTGTCGTCATTTCCAGGTGCATCACTTTGGGTGACAAGCAGTCACACTCACAGGACAGACAGAGATTTCACTGAGAGTTTAAAAACTAATTTGAAGCCATCTCAACTGTCTAACCACATAAATTTGTCTCTGACAAGAACGTGGTTCGAGCGTTTATCACGGACACACTAGAAACTAACTCTAAAAGGTTGTTTTTAGTTTAAATACTGAATAGAAGAATCAGTCTCCTCGTGATAACATTAAGACTTGAAGCTGCCCCCTGTTGGTTAGAAGACGTTAACAGATGAATTTTCTCATAAAACATATTACAACGTCAGCATTTTTATGGTGAAATACCAGCTCTAAAATTGTTCTGTACACAAACAATAACTCCTGTTTATTTTAAATAAAATTTTACAGAGGTACAGACAAACATTTTTGCTTATTTTAAATAAAAAGTTTAAAATAACAAACAAAAGTACATTTTTCACTCCAGATAACTGCAGCAACTCAAACAGTTTTACTGAATCTGAAATACATTCTCTTGGAGCAAAATAATACAGAATCGGCTAACATTTTAGTGTGAATATTGCATTTATTTGAAATCTTTAAAAAGGCGTTTGAGTGAAAGACAGAAAAATTAAGCGTGGTTTAATGGTAATTGTTTTAAAAGATAAGTCTATTAAGTTGATACGGCCACGAAGGCTTAACTTACCATATTTTTCATTGAAGGTAAAACCTAAAATAAATAAAAAGGTACTGAATGAATGAAAGACTTGTTTATAGATTACAGGAATAAACCCAGAAAGCTGTTTTAGTTAAATAACTCACCGCTAAGAAAGCATTCATTTGCATACACTATAATAAATACCGTCTTATTGATTCAAACAAAATCAAATCTAAAAGATGGGAGATGACAATTATGATGAAGCTTTACAGCTGCTCACAGCAATGATTGAATGGTTAATGAAAAATAACATTCGCGGAAGAGAAAATTTTCAACAAGAGAAACTTGAGTTAAAACGTGAGATTGAACAGCTTAAAATAAAACGGCGTGCTATAAATGGTTTTGATGTTTGTCAACTCCCTGACCCGATCTGGTTAAAAACAAAACCAGAGCGTGAACTACATTACCAAGAAAAGGTCAAATCCCACTCGCTGGAGCTGGAAGGGACAAGTTCATCAACTCCCTCTCCAAAAAAAGGCGAGAAAAAACATGTTTTTCAAACTAACAAACCACGACATGTTGATGCCCGTTGGAACAATGACCCGAAGTGGTTAAGAGACCCAATATGGTTGAGAAGGAAGAGCACACGCCCTGTCCCTGCACCTCGGACGAAGCTGCCCGAGATAAGCAAAAAACCACAAACGGTGGATGTCCGCTCTTTAAGTGACCCTCCGCGGTCTACACCGAGCAAAGGCCCTGCCCCTGCACTGCGGACTGGACAGTCCGGGAGTAGCAAAAGGTCACAGAAGTTCCAGGAAAAAGGCACCATACCTCTAAGCTCTGAGGAGATAGTGGACATAAGTTGGTTGTTTGAAAACTTGAATGATACAGAGGATGACCGAACTGGTACAATGCATGACATTGTCTTTGATGACTCAGAGCACACAAATAACCAGCTGCTCAAAGCAAAGATTGAATTGATATGGCAGAAGAGCAAACGTCAAAGAGAAAAACTTCTCAAAAAAGGCCTTGAGCTACAACATCAGTTTAAACAATCAGTGATGAAACAGTGTGCTGTAACTGCTGTTGAAGCTCACATGCAAAACAAAACACCCTCTGAGGTGTGCCCAGGTCAAAAGGTCGTATCCCAGTCGCTAAAAATAGGAGAGGTTCTCTCTCCTATAGAAAGTGAGAATAAACACCGTCGTCTCAATGGTCCTCTGACCTCGGAAGAGGTGGAGAACACACGTCAGTTGTTAAAAGAGTTGGATAATACTAGCAAGAATGAACAAGATTTTCAAACTGACATACAACGAAATGTTGGTACCAGCTGGAACAGTGACTCAAAATAGTTTAAAGGGAGCCCCGCCCCTGAAGCACCTCAGATTGACAAATCTGAGACAAGCAACGAACCACAAAAGGTAGGTGTTCACTCTCTAAGAGACCCACAATGGTTCAGATCGAACCAGGTGGGTGAAAACCAAGGTCCATCGGTGGGTGGACTTCAAAAGAAATTGAAGTATGAGGACCTATACTCATGTAACTATGCGTGGTCCCAACAGAAACCCCCGAGCCTTGGAACTGCACCTCCCGCGCCTCGAACAGAACAGTTCGAGACAGGCAAAGAGTCACGAATGTCCCGGAATAATGGCCCAACACCTCTATGCTCGGAAGAGACAGAGGAAGTAAGTAGTTTGTCAGTAGATTTGAATGTTACTGTGCTTGACCAACCTGATACAATGAGTGGCGTTATCATTGATAATGACACTATCAACATTGACCAACCTGGAGCGATGTGTAGCACTGTCTTTCACAAAGACTCAGAGCACACAAATAACTCAGCGCACACTACTACCAACATTGCCATGGATGTTGACAGCAAACCAATTGCTGACACACAACAACATCCTGAAGGTCATGATGCTGACAGCCAACAAGATGCTGACAGTGAACATGAGTACACAGCCAGAGTCACACGTGAACAGAAACGTGGGCCAAGACCTGTGAGGTTTCTGTGTAACTTTATACAAAGGGGGGTGGCTAAGAAAGCTTACCTGCCTATCACACTGGAAGGTGTCCTTGAGCGTGAAGCCCTCCTGGATGGTAGTGCTGATATAACCATTATGTCGGCCAAGCTGTTCGAGGAGCTGAGGACCGCCGCTAACGGTGTTGACAGGCAAATACCCTTTGAGAAATGTGCTATTGAGCTACAGGGTCTCGCAGAGACGAGAACAACCCTAACAGCTATAGCTATGGTTCACATGCAGATTGGCGAAATGACACTACGCCACCCGGTGTACGTGTCTAAACTTGACTCATTCCCATTTCTGGTTGGCCAAGATTTTATAAACCGCTTCGGCGCGATTATAGATTATGGTCAACAGAAAATGTGGAGCACAGTGAGAAAACCCCTGCCAATAAAAGTGCCTCCTAGTTGCGATACAGACTGCCTAACCGCAGGTACCGCAGAGGACACAAGGGACTGCTCATCCGAGGACGAGAGCCCGGTAAGTGAACCTTCAACTACAGGTGAGACAGAAGAGACCCAAAAGTTGGACCAAACTCTGGCCCAACAAGAGAACCTCCTCTGTGAGCTGACACATTCAGCACTCCCTGACCACTGCCTACCACAGGTAGTGAAAGGTGTTGAGATCCAAGGATCCCACACCGAAGACGCTGTACTGTCCTCTGGGACAGGTAATTCGGCAATCAGCCAAGCTTTCAATGAAACCTTGGTTCATGGGCATCTGAGTCCAGAAAATGACAGTCATCCAAACGCTGACAGTCACTTGGTCATTGTTACAGATTTCGAAAACCCCTCATCAGACAAGAAGGGGGCAAACTCACATTACCTACCACAGGTAGAGAAAGATGTGGAGATCCAAGGACCCCACACCGAAGATGCTGTACTGTACCCTGGGACAGGTAAATCGGCTATCAGCCAAGCTTTCGATGAAATCTTGGTTCAGGAACATTTGTGTCTAGAACTAATCAGAAATGACATAGTTTTTACAGACTCAAAGAGCCTCTCTTCAGTCGAGAGGTGGGAAGACACACACAATGACAATAACCCATCGCAGTCTGTACAATCAGACACACCTGTGACTGCGCCGACGGTTGTGACACACCTGAATTACATGGAAAGAGGTAAACGTAAGAAGATACGTTGGCCAAAACCTAAACGATTCCTGTGTACCGTCTTCTCTCGGCTGCGCGAACAGCTTAAACTAAACGGTGGCATCCTAACTTGTGCCCATGGACGGACGTCCTCACCTGTGTTCGTGGTCCCCCATGACCAAAGGGGGGTGATGTTAGGCCATGCCAAAGACAAAGATTTGAATGTACACCTCAGAAACACTTTTGCTTTCGCCCAGAAAAACCTGGAAAGATCCGCTGAAGGACGTAAGGCGTACTATGACCAGAAGGCCTCTCACAATGAACTCCAAGTGGGAGACAGAGTCTGGTACTATACGTTCGCCCCAGCAACCGGGAAAGGAGGGTCCGAGACCGGAACTCTCGCCCGCAAACTAATGCCCAGGTGGACTGGACCTCATCTGATAACAGACAAAGTGTCCTCAGTCGTCTACGAAATCAAAATCAGCAAAGGCCGCAAAGAGCCAATTGCTAAATGGGTACATCGAAATCAGATCAAACCTTACAAGGCGTTCAATGACTCCACAAAAGACAAAGATCTCACAAACTCACCGACTTCATGGGATAATAAGGTCGTCCAAACACAAGTTAGTAAATAAACTAATCAGGTTTAAACTACCGTATTTTCCACCCTATAAGTCGCATTGTCCAATTTGAACTTAGAAACGCTAAGCCTAAAACCCACAACAAAAAACTAACCTTAACAACCGTTTAAATCCACGAGATTTAATTTGACCTCGGTCATAAAGTTGAGACCTGTTTTTCTTGTGTGTTGCACTTTGGAATCTGACGACAAGAGTGTGTCGAAGCAGTGAAACGTTGTTTCCTTGTTGTTTAGTCATTACTGTTGTCATTAGTTGAGATATTGTTTGGTTCTGAACACTCCCAGCCAAAAAGGTTTTGTATTAACATTGGTTAATGAATGATATGGATTTAACTATGCCAACATGCAGTTCGTTTTGTTAAATCTCAATCGTCGAAGAGTCAATGTAGTTTAAAGCTACTCAAGGTACAATAAACTACACTGGTCTCACAATTTCTAAATTGAACCGATTCGATCGTTTCTATTCTAGATTATCTATTCATTTTGATGAGTCTCGCCATAGACTTCAAAATTTATTAGGAATACCAAATCCTACGTCGTTCGTCTAAAAGACAACAGACATTTAGATCAAACTATATTTCATTTTTTATTTTAGTTTAACCTAAACTAAGTAATGAATGGAGGAATAGTTTGGAATTAGAGGCCTTCGTTACAGAAGCCCTCCAAAATTTTATAGGTATAGATCCCTATATCTAATTTTACAGAATTGATCCACCCCTTAATTGGTAATTGTAGCTGATCTAAACCATGATAGCTTACATACCAGGTGCATATAGATAAGGCTAATGTAAAATCCCAATCATAAGCCCACCTAAAAAACCACATAATTGCATGACACATAGAACCAGAGTGGCACTGACTGGAAACCAACCAGCCAACAACCTTCGATGTGGGGACCTGCAGCTCCAACGCTTGGTCTTCAACCTCCATCCAAGGGTCGCCTCCTCTGCGTCAATCGAGGGATCCCCTCTACATGCTGATTATGAAAACAATTGTTGCTGATCAATCAACAAAACTAATCGTTGTGGAATTACTGCTGTGGAATTACCGCTGTGGATTATAAGACTTTGTTTTCCAAAGGATCACAGACTTTGTTTTCCAAGAGTTAACAGACTCAGTTTTCCAAGGGATTAAAAGCTTTTCGCAATGGGATTACCTCCGAACAGTATGGAAGTTCCAAAAAACTTTATGGGATTATAATTTTGATTTTTCTTCTTCCACTTGCTGGATTACTTCAAGATCAGAGACAGTTCAAGGTTTCCTTTCGTGTTGGACCCCATCCCCAAGGACTGGCGATGGCTTCCAAAAGGGGGGAGATGTAGTGGGCATGACCGTGTCCACTTTGATACACCTGTGTATTTTTGAACTGTTCCAGAGATGACCTTTACTGACCTCTCAGTAAAGCAAGACATTTACCACAAATTATTCCATTAGTTGTAATCTGAGAATATAGTCACCAAAAGAGACTATTTCTATCTTTAATTTTATTCTAATGTAATCAAAAGAATAACTTTTGTCATTTTCATGATATATGTTATATGCTGTTATTCTTTTAATATGGAATATTACTGTGTTCACTGCTGTGTTAAAGTTGAAGTCTCGGGTCACAGAGGCCCGACCGTTTTGTTTAGAATGTCAGAAGACAGTTAATCTGTTGTTTTTCATGAGAAGGGCTCTAGCTTGCTCTGTCTTTTCCTAAACAAATCTCCCTCTGCTCTGGCTGTAACCTTGGGTCGGGATAACGGCAAGTGAATTGCTCGACTGGTCCACGGACCAATGAAAAAGAGACAAGTTTTCTCTCATCTCTTTGATCCTGCTTTAAGTTCTAAGCTGTTGCTGGAACTGAGGAGTTTGCTGGGAACTTCACAGAGATGTGAACTTTTCCCAAAGAGCTGGATGGACGTTTAGCCACACGCTAAGGGCATGTCGTCCAGCTAAGGACTAATAACAGGCTGTTATGAGTCCACTTCGAACGAGCGTAAGCTCAAAACTTTGTTTATTCCTTCCTGGAATAAGTTTATCTTGAAGTCAGAGGCCAGAAGCTGACGCACTTTCTGATGGTCGATACGGAACCCAGGAGATGTTGAAAACGTAAACTAGAACCAGCTCGGGCATGCTGGGCCTGAAGGACTCTGTACATCTGAAAGGCTGGTGTCATTTCTTTATCAGACTCGTCATCGAAGGTAAAGAGCTGTTTACAAACGTACCTGGATTTCAGCAGAAATCTGATGAGAAGTGTCACTTTTGGTAACATGCTCAAGACAATTTCCTGTAAACCATCTCTCCATCTTCCTCCTATCTCCTTTCCCTCAATTCTAAGCTGGTAACTATTTTTAAGCTAAAGAGCCCTCAGACTAAATATGTTTAACATCCAGTATTGAAGTCTGTTGTGTTAAATTTAACTGTGCTTACGGGTCAAATTGAAAGAAAGTGAAATCATGTCAATCAAGTGTAATGGTGTTAATTTAGTTGATTTATTTTAAATAAATGATAGTGTCTTTGACATATCAAACTAAGTTAACGTCTCTGTCACTTAATGGCTTTATTTATTTATCCATCATAAAGATCACAGAAATATTGGGTAAACTGAAAAAGAAAGAATCTGTGAAATTACTATTCAATCTGAATAAGTAAATTAATTAAGGTAAAGAGGCCAGGCTTAATACTGACCCCTGTTAAAATCCTTAACATCTGGGTGGCACTATATGTGTTTAAATAATAATAATAATAATTAATTCAATTTATAACGCACTTTTCATTACTGAAAATCTCAAAGTGCTACACATATATTGAATGTTACACGCATTCATAAACCGGTGGCGGCAGACTACCATGCTAGGTGCTTTCCAGTCCTACCGGGAGCAACTTGGGGTTAAGTGTCTTGCCCAAGGACACAACGACACATGGTGCGGGTCCTGGGAGTTGAACCGCCAACTTTCCGATCGGGAGACGACTGCCCTTACCACTACGCCACGGCCGCCCCTTAAAGACACAATATATGGTCTCCCTCATAATCCTTTACAGTTTCATGCCAAGAAAGAGCACCACAGATGCCACCTTTGCTTTGAGGATGTTGATAGAGAAGTAAAGAGAGGGTCAGAAAGAACTCCATTGTGTGTTTGTGGATTTAGTAAAAGCCAAAAGGGTGCCAAGAGAGGAGGTGTGGTATTGCATGAGGAAATCTGGAGTGACAGAAAAGTATGTTAGACTTTTACAGGACATGTATGAGGACACCAGGACAGTGGTGAGATGTGCAGTAGGAGTGACAGATAGCTTCAAGGTGGAGGTGGGATTGCATCAAGGATCGCTCTGAGCCCCTTCTTGTTTGCTCTAGTGATAGACTGACTAACAGACGAGGTCAGGCAGGAATCCCCATGGACTATGATGTTTGCAGATGACATTGTGATCTGTGGTGAGAAAAGGGAACAACAGTGAGGGGACCAGTCTCATACCCTCACAACAGTGAGGCGACTAAGTCTGGTCCCCTCACCAACTGTGAGGGGACCAGACTTAAATAAGGACAAAGGTGTTCAAAAATCAGCCAAAAATGTCAATTTAATAGGTCAAAAAATGGCTAACAAAGAATCAAATGTCAATGAAAAATTAATCAAAAGATAAATAACAAATTTGGGCCCAACTTAAATGAGGTCAACTGAACTCTAACAAAACTGACCTGCTAACAAAGAATAAAGGGCTGCTTAAATAGGGCCGGAGTAACCCAATTCTGCCACATGAGGGAGGCACAACATAATAAAGGGAACAGAAAATACAAATTAGCTAAATACAGTACAGCATTTGAAACAAATAAAGCAAAATTCAACTAGCTTAGCACAAACAATAAGTGAATATTAAAGTGTCAAACCTAACTAAAGCCAAGTTTAACAAATAAAGTTGGAGAGGTGGAGGTATTCACTTGAAAGAAGAGGAATGAAAGTCAGCCGTATTAAGACGGAGTACATGTGTGTAAATGAGAGGGAGGCCAGTGGAACAGTGAGGTTACAAGGAGCAGAGGTCACAAAGGTGCAGGACTTCAAGTACATGGGGTCCACTGTTAAGGAAAATGGGGAATGTAGGAAAGAAGTGAAAAAGAGAGTCCAGGAAGGATAGAGTGTATGGAGAAAAGTTTCAGGAGTAATTTGTGACAAAAAGGTGTCAGCAAAGGTCAAAGGAAAAGTTTACAAGACAGTGGTGAGACCAGCTATGTTGTATGGTCTGGAGACAGAGACATGGACAAAAAGACAGGAGAAAGAACTGGAAGTGGCAGAAATGAAGATGGAGGTTCTACTTAGGAGTGAAAAGGATGGATAAGATCAGGAATGAGATCATCAGAGGTACAGCACATGTTGAACAACTTTTTGTGCTTCGTGAACGCCCAGAGGACGAGAACCAGGAAAGAGGAACACAGCTTGTTTCTCCAAAATTTAACAAGAAAAGCACCTAAACAATTATCTGTTAGCTAGAAATTAGAGCAGAGGTGTGTCTCAGTTTATCATTTGCTTAACAAATGTAATTTAATGGTCAAATTCGCTGGGGTGGTGCAGCTGTTTTGACGGTTCCAAGAAGAGAGCAGAATGAAGGTGGGGAGTATATGGCAGGCCGATTGAGTCATTAATAGCTAGTAGGGTGTAACGGTACGCTAAAATCACATTTCGGTTCGGTTCAACTACAAGGAGGGCTCGGTTCCGTTTATTTTCGGTACAAAAAAAAAAAGGACAAAATAAAGACTTACAAAATGTTTATTTTGAAAATATGCCAAAAATACGTTTGTACTGTACAGTATTGTAGTAATAAATAAAAGTGACCCATTTGGATGATATTTTAAATAAACAGCACTCTACAATAAAACTATTTTAACAATAATAAAAATCTTAATAAATACAATAACAGTCAGAACAATAAGCAGCAACAGACTGTTTACAATCTAACTAATCAAGTTTTTGTCCAGTAGCATCAGTGTGGCTGTATTTGTCCTCATTACTCACAACCTCTTCTTGGTGGGACAGGTGCTGGAACAGTTCAGAGTTCAGTTCAGTCATCACACACTTCTTAGCTGCAGGTGATCTCTGGTGGATGTCTGTCCCACCCAGACTGGAAATAAAACACTATAAAAAAATAAAAAAGTTAATAAGATTATGATTTTGAATAAAAAAGATTATTTAGATAATTTTGATTTGATGTTTATTCATTCATTTTAAAAGTGTAACGAATAATGTGGGGTAAGGTATTTAAACACTTACTGGGCCACCATTATTGTAGAGATATAGGACTTACTGGTCAGTTTACTGACTTCCCTATATTTTTAGATGCGCAGGTCTGAGCCTTTTATCTGCACAAACTTGCCACTAATTCACGAGGTCTCAACTTTTTCAGAATAAATCAATAAATCTGTGATGTGATTAGCCAGAAATGTAACTTCACAAGAGAATCCAACTTATGTTGGTCTACCAGAAAATAGACCTTTTATTGAAACTATCACAAAATTACATTAAACATTTGTATCGATATTAGCTCTGATTTAATAACTACGTTGACAAGAATTCAAATTAAAACAAACAGACAGTTAGGAACTTAAACTGTTGGTACATTTACTTGACGGATTAATGGCTTATGTAAAATAAGAAATAGGAGGAAGGAATACGTGGAAGCTAAGTTAACTGAAGTTGGTTATTTTGAACCAGACTGGGTGACACCTTTTTCCCCACACGCTCAAACACACCACGACTCGTTACCTGTTGACGGTTCGTCTCTTGGAGATAAGAGTGGAGAAGTTTGTGGACACACACGCGGATGGGTTTGTCCACCGGCCGTCCAGTTGGAACTTCAGCGTGTGTGGCTGATTCACGATACGAGGAAACTCGTCTCCCTCGGCAGGAAACAACGGTCAAGCGCACAGACTGATTTTTCAAAATAAAACTTCAGAAAACAAATTCTTCCAGAAGATGAGTGAGTGGGTTACAGTAAGCTTTACTGTAACTCCAGCTGAAACGTGGGTCTAGTTGACATATGACCGGAACGTCTCCAGCTTTTCCAGAGGAGAGAAGCCAGTTGCGAGTTAGTTCTCTCCCAAGCACTGAAGGGAAAAATGCAGGAAGTGCCCCTTTAAGAAGGGGGTGTGACTTAGTCACATACTTCCTGATGATTGGCTGTCCATCACTAGAGAAAGAGTGACTTTGAAGGTCAGTTCGTCTGAGTGACAGGTAGGGTAGACAGTAAATAAAAAAACAGGTCAGAAGATGCAGGTGCATGTGAACAAGCCATGTACTTTGTTTTGAGAACAGATTCATTGTTTTTAGAAAGGACGGGAGACCGAAAGCAAGCTATGTCTAGCACTTTTCCTTCGTTCCAAAAACTGTTCAAACAAATACCCTGATGCATGCTCAATAATCCAGGTAGAAAAATCCAAAAAAGCTAAGTCTGGTCCTCTGGACTACAATGCTGTGATTGCTGGTATCACTCAGCCCTCTGTGAATAGCAAACAACCATCAGGGTGCTAACGATCCATTGTTAGGCTGATGGTCCTCCTTGATCATGTGAGCAGCTGGTTTCAGGCTGTCATCAGCCAACTGGTTGTGTAACACTGTGAGAGGGTGCTATTTATAAGACTGAGCTGAACCCAGCACCTCAGACTGAGGAAGTCTTTCGGACGAAAGACGAAACGTTTCTACAATTTTTTGCTTTGTTTTGTTTTTTTGTTTTTTGAATGTCCAGAGGACCAGACTTAGCTTTTTTGGATGTTCAAACAAATACGAAGGATTGTTCATTCAACTTTAGACACTTATTCTGCATAGAGCAGACAGTTTAAAGCAAGATCATTCTGAGATGTTCTCTTAACTTTGGCATATTTAAAATATACCAGCTTAGTAAAATCATCATTAAATGACAAAAATATACTGTTGATCAATTCTGAATTAACACACATTAAAAAGAAAGTTCAATCTGATTAATTAGTGTCCATTAATTCATAATAATTGTAAAAATAGTGTCCTTGAGAGCTTCAAGAAAGTCTAAACACAGAGAGTTTCAGAGAGATGTGGAGAGGCCCACATCCCATACGGACATGAGGGTGCTATATCCCTACAGTCCCCCTTTTTGGAAATCATCGCCTGTCCTTGGAGATGAGTTCCAACACGAAAGGATACCACCGAATGTCTCTGACCTCTATGTAATCCAGCAAGTGGAAAAAAAAAGTAAAAAAAAAGTTCAAAATTATACTCCCATAATGTTTTTGGAAATTCCATACTGTTCGTAGGTAATCCCATTGCGGTAAGCTTTCAATCCTTTGGAAAACATAGTCTGTTAACCCATGGAAAACTGAGTCTGTGATCCCTTGGAAAACAAAGTCTTATAATCCACAACGGTAAATCCACAACGATGGGGGTTATTGATTTCATCAGCAAGAATGGTTTTTAATCAGCATGTAGAGGGGATCCCTCGATTGAAGCAGAGGAGGCGGCCCTTGGATGAAGGTTGAAGACCAACGTTGGATCAGCAGGTCCCCACATCGAAGGTTGCAGGCTGGATGGCTTCCAGTCGGTGCCACCCTGGTTCAATGTGTCATGCAATTATGTGGTTTTAGGTGGGCTTATGATTGGGATTCTACATTAAGCCTTACCTATATGCACCTGGTATGTAAGCTATCATGGATTAGATCAGCTACAATTACCAATTAAGGGGTGGATCAATGCTGTAAAAATCAGATATAGGGATCTATACCTATAGAAATGTGGAGGGCTTCTGTAACGAAGGCCTCTTCTTTCAAACTATTCCTCCATTCATTATTTAGTTTAGGTTAAACTAAAATAAAAAAAATGAAATCTAGTTTGGTCTAAATGTCTGTTGTCTTTTAGACGAACGACGCAAGATTTGGTATTCCCTATAAATTTTGAAGTCTATGGCGAGACTCATCAAAATGAATAGATCTAGAATAGAAACGATCGCATCGGTTCTACCTAAATGATTGGGAGGTCAGTGTAGATTATAGTACCTTAAGTAGTATTAATCTACAATGACTCTTCAAAGATTGAGATCTTTAACAAAATGAACAGCATGTTGGCATAGTTAAATCCATTTAAATCTTCAACTAATCGACAATCAAAACCTCTATTGGCTGGGAGTGTTCAGAAAACAATAACAACGTCAATAACAACAAAAGTAGCAATCAAGCAACTAAAAACAACGTTTCACAACAACAAACACACTCTGGTCGTCAGATTCCAACGTGTCACACACAAGAAAAACAGTTCTTAGCTTTATAACCGATGTCAATTAAATCCTGCAGATTTAAACGGTTGTTAAGGTTAGTTTTTTGTTGTGGGTTTTATGCTTAGCGTTTCTAAGTTCTAGTTGGAACGGTTTCTTTTCGCAACTAGTATAGTTTAAACTGTTTAGTTTATTTACTATCCTGTGCTTGGACGACCTTATTTTCCCATGAAGTCTTTGAGTTTGCGAGATCTTTGTCGTTTGTGGGGTTATTGAAATCTTTGTCCTTGACATGGGCATGGCCTAACATCACCCCCCTGTGGTCATGGGGTACCACGCACACAGGTGTGGACGTCCGTCCATGGGCACGCGTTAGGATGCCTTTGTTTAGTTTAAGCTGTTCGCTCAGTTTATTGGGAACCTTGTACAGGAACCTTATAGGTTTCGGCCAACGTATCTGTGTACGTTTACCTCTTTCTGCGTAGTACAGGTGTGTCACAACCGTTGGCGCCGTCGCAAGTGTGCCTGACTGGTCAGACTGCGACGGGTCACTGTCGTTGTGGTGTACGTCTTCCCACTTCATGATTGAAGAGGTGCTCTTTGAGTCTGTAAGAACTATGTCATCTCTGAGTAGTTCTAGATTCAAATGCTCTTGAACCAAGGTTTCATTGAAAGCTTGGCTGATAACTGAATCACCTGTCCCAGAGGACAGTACAGCATTCTCGGTGTGTGATCCTTGGATCTCTACACCGTCCTCTACCCGTGGTAGGAAGTGTGAGTCTGCCCCCCTTTTGTTCGAGGAGGGGTCCTCAAAATCTGTAACAATGGAGTCCAAGTGACTGTCAGCGTGTTGTAGACTGTCACTTTCAGGACTCGGATGTCCTTGAACCAAGACTTCACTGAAATCTTGGCTGTATGCCGAATTACCTGTCCCACAGGACAGGACAGCGTCATCGGTGTGGGACCCTTGGATCTCCACACCTTCTTCTACCTGTGATAGGTAGTGCTCAGTGAGTGCTGAAGGTGTCAGCTCGCAGAGGAGGTCCTCGTGATGGGTCAGACTCTGGTCCAACTGTTGAGTCTCCTCTGTCTCACCTGTATTTGGAGGTTCACTTACCGGGCTCGTGGTCTCGGTTGGGGAATCCCATGTGACCTCAGCGGTACCTGTTGTTAGACAGTCAGTGTCCTGACCTTGGGGAGGCACCACGATTGGCAGTGGACTGCTCACTGTGGCCCACATTGTCTGATTGCCATAATTTATAATCGCTTCAAAGCGATTTATAAAATCTTGGCCAACCACAAATGGAGCCTGGAGTGAGTCAAGTTCAGACACATATACCGGGTGGTATAGTGACATTTCGCCAATCTGCATGTGAACCATGGCTATTAGGGTTGTTCTCGTCTTCGCGAGGCCCTGTTGCACAACATAAGTGTATTTCACAAAGGGTATCTGCCTGTCAACATCGTTTGCGGCGGTCCTTAGCTCCTCAAACAGTTTGGCCGACATGATAGACACGTCTTTTCCGCAAACCAGGAGTACTTCTTGCGCGAGGACCCCTTCCAATGTGAGTGGCAGGTAAGCTCTCTTAGCTATCCCCCTTTTTATAAAGTTACACAGAAACCGTTCAGGTTTATTCACACGTTTCCGTGTACGTGTGACTCTGTCTGTGTAATCGTCGTTGCTGTCAGCATCATGATGGCTGTCTGCCTCATGACCTTCAGGATATGGATTTTCAGCAATTTGTTTGCTGTCAGCATCGGGACTTTTTGGACGCTGATCATCAGCAATTTGTTTGCTGTCAGCATTTATGTCAGTGTCGACGTTGTTGTTGTCAACTGTGTGCACTGAGTTGTTGCAAAAGGCAGTGCTGCGCGCCGCTTCGTCAGGTTGAACAACGTGTTTTGTGTCATCATCAAGGACAACGTCACACGTTGTGTCAGCTTGGTCAACCACTGTAACATTCAAATCATTTGACAAACAACTCACAACCTCAGACACGTCCTCGCGCGGAGGCGTCATTTCCTTAATCTGGAGCTTGTGTGACTCATTGCATGTCTTGAACTGTGCAGCTCGAGGGGTAGGGGCAGGAGGGCCGCTTCTCGGGGGTACATGTCGGGGCAGACCATTTTTCAAAGGGTCACGGCTCCCAGACATCAACTTCTCTCGAAGTTCACCCACTGTGAGACCTAGGTGAGAACTCTTTTGGTTCGATCTGAACCAACTTGGTTCACCTAGAGAGCGAACACCTACCTTGTGTGGTTCTCTGCTCATCTCAGGGTTTCCAACCTGAGGGGCAAGGTCAGCAGAACTCCCCGTGAACCAATCAGAGTCACTGTTCCAGCTGGACACAATCTGTTTGTTATCATGAAAAACCTGTTCACTTTCGCACTCTGAAGGAGAGGGAACCTCTTCTACTTCCTGCGAGTGGGATGTGACCTCTTGACCTGGGCACACCACTGAGGGTGTTTTTCGTCGTTCGAGCATGTCAAAAAATTCCATAGCACATTGTTTAATTTCTGCCATGGTACTCTCTTTGCAATTAACATGGAAGCGAACACATTTCTTCTGGAAAGGCATGAGATTCTTAATGAAAAGACCTTTAAACTCCTCCTCCTCCTCCAGTCCAGGGACAGTTTTGCCAACGGAGTAGACAGACATCAGCCTGTCGCAGAACGACAGGGGACTTTCCCACTTATCCTGACAGACGTCCACCGCAGCTAAGTAATTAGCATACACTGAAGCAGATGTCCATCTACGTGCGATAAAAGAGGAGGCCCTATCAGGTGATGTACCTGTTTGAACGTCCATCTTTGTACTGATTTTCTGTGAAAAATCATGTAAAATGGCCTTATTTCACAACGTGCAGTCTCACCATGTGATGCCTTCGGCAGTCCATATGGAGTCCAAGATGTGAGATCAAATAAAAATCAGTGATTTTTATTAATTTGTCGACCTGTGACAAGGTCAAACAAAATCGGCTGTTGTGGTATCAGGAGCCTCATGTGCAAAGGCCGCCATCTTATCTGGAAATTTGTGAAACACAAATTAAATGAAGCCACCATAGAGAGCAAGGCCTACCAGCTCGCTATTCTAAATAAACGTGTATCTAAAATAAACAGGAGGGCCTGTGTGCAGCTGCTCAGTCACATCCAAGATGTGAAATTTAACAAAAATCAGTGATTATTATTAAATTGTCAAACCATGAGACGACCCTCAAGGTCGGCTGTTTTATGTGATTTTTTGTGAAAACCAAGACAAAAGATGCCTCCTGTGTGTTATTTTAAACTTGCAGTTTAAAAAACAAAACAGGGAAAAAGGGGCAGACAGTTTGTTTTGCACAGAATCGATGATAAAAGCGTCAAGTTTTATCAAAAAGCAGACATGTCTGTTTTAAATCTGTGTAACTGTTCTGCCATCAACACTTGATTAGATTTTTTGATCAAATTAAAAGGATGCCGTGAGTACAATATTTCAAAATGTTTCCCGTTTAAAACAGGAACATTCAACATGTACAAATTACAGGAAGACTGCGTCTTCTAAAGTAACCAGCAGGGGGTTCCACAGTGCTGGAAATGAGTATCACAGCGACTGTAATTTCACTATCTGACCGCTATAGAGGCGCTGTTATCACCCGTGAGCGAACCTGCAGCTTTTAGCCCACACAGACATCTAACAACGGATGAAAAGCATCAATCAGACAGACCTAAAGCATAACGTGATAAGCTCTAGAACCCCAGGCTCACAAAAACGAAATCATGTGAGCAAAATCGGTTGAACTGTGAAACCTTTTAAACTGCGTTTAAAAGAAATAAGGTCGGTCCTCATAAAACAGTTGCAGCTCCCGGTGTCACGTGACCTGGTCACATGGCGATCGGCAGTTTCAGAGCAACTGACTCAATCCACCCATTAAAATCTCAAAAACACCGCGTTTAAACAGTCTTTTCAAAGATAGTAACAGACAACAAGCTTGAAACTTGTCTGGGACAAACAGCTTAAGGGAAAGTTGACGAGGATGTGAGCGAGCTCCTCACTCCTTCAAGCGTCAACACCCACAGCGTAATCTACCAATCACAGCGAAGACAGAACTGTAGTTCTAAAACCCGTGTTCATGGGAAATTGTGTCTTCCAAACCTAACGCCACCCACGTGTGACGCGCCGTTGGAGCGGTGTGTTCACGGACCTACGGTCGATTGAACAAAAGCGTGGAACGGACTTTTCAACGTTCTAAAACAGTCATAAATATCGCAAAACACCGCAGTTAAGCCAGTCTTCGACGATATCACGTGCATAGAACTCAAACAACACAGATAAACTGTCAGAAATGTGTGCAAAAATGAATCTGACAACCAGTAGTCTACAGAAACCAACGTTCTTGAACACAACACACAATGGACCAATCACAGCGCTTTAAGCAGCCATCTTGTCCCGGTACCGCTTTTAGCTTTAGCTCGACCCAAAGTTCTAGACCCACTATCACAAAATAAACGTATTTTTACACCGCAGAAAATTCTGTAAATGAGCCCAAACACATCCAGGCTAACTCCCACGCCTCCCAAAGAAGGCAGCACGCTAACTGTGTACAACAACGGACTTTACGTCAAACGGAACCGGATCCCGTCCGGTCCAAACTGAGTGGGTTTCACCCGAACCTCAGACAACAACACGTCGCAACAGATTAGGTAAAAATGGAGCAGCAAATGAGTGAAACAGACCTTCAACAGCAATCTGCAGAAGTAAAAACATGAAGCAGAGCTGTGACACGGTGGTCACAACAATGAAAAATGCATGCAGCCTCGCGACACGTTATGAACGTCTCACAAACACAGACACAACATTTATCACTCATCAGCTCCAAGCATACGTGGGAATGTGAAAGAAAAAATAATTCTAACGGGAAACGCACCAGACAATGCCACGATTAGCAATCTCTGAGACACTCACCAGCCAAAACTATAAAATATGTCCAAAACAGGATACAAAACTAATGCCAACAACACCGTAACAATAAGCTACAAAAACAACTTAACAATTTAATCTTTCAGAAGACCGTCACGGGCCACCAATATGTAACGAATAATGTGGGGTAAGGTATTTAAACACTTACTGGGCCACCATTATTGTAGAGATATAGGACTTACTGGTCAGTTTACTGACTTCCCTATATTTTTAGATGCGCATGTCTGAGCAGATTTTTATCTGCACAAACTTGCCACTAATTCACGGGGTCTCAACTTTTTCAGAATAAATCAATAAATCTGTGATGTGATTAGCCAGAAATGTAACTTCACAAGAGAATCCAACTTATGTTGGTCTACCAGAAAATAGACCTTTTATTGAAACTATCACAAAATTACATTAAACATTTGTATCGATATTAGCTCTGATTTAATAACTACGTTGACAAGAATTCAAATTAAAACAAACAGACAGTTAGGAACTTAAACTGTTGGTACATTTACTTGACAGATTAATAGCTTATGAAAAATAAGAAATAGGAGGAAGGAATACGTGGAAGCTAAGTTAACTAAAGTTGGTTATTTTGAACCAGACTGGGTGACACCTTTTTCCCCACACGAGCAGACTGCTGGGCTCCCGCACGCTCAAACACACCACGACTCGTTACCTGTTGACGGTTCGTCTCTTGGAGATAAGAGTGGAGAAGTTTGTGGACACACACGTGGATGGGTTTGTCCACCGGCCGTCCAGTTGGAACTTCAGCGTGTGTGGCTGATTCACGATACGAGGAAACTCGCCTCCCTCGGCAGGAAACAACGGTCAAGCGCACAGACTGATTTTTCAAAATAAAACTTCAGAAAACAAATTCTTCCAGAAGATGAGTGAGTGGGTTACAGTAAGCTTTACTGTAACTCCAGCTGAAACGTGGGTCTAGTTGACATATGACCGGAATGTCTCCAGCTTTTCCAGAGGAGAGAAGCCAGTTGCGAGTTAGTTCTCTCCCAAGCACTGAAGGGAAAAATGCAGGAAGTGCCCCTTTAAGAAGGGGGTGTGACTTAGTCACATACTTCCTGCTGATTGGCTGTCCATCACTAGAGAAGGAGTGACTTTGAAGGTCAGTTCGTCTGAGTGACAGGTAGGGTAGACAGTAAATAAAAGAACATACGTCAGAAGATGCAGGTGCATGTGAACAAGCCATGTACTTTGTTTTGAGAACAGATTCATTGTTTTTAGAAAGGACGGGAGACCGAAAGCAAGCTATGTCTAGCACTTTTCCTTCGTTCCAAAAACAGTTCAAACAAATACGAAGGATTGTTCATTCAACTTTAGACACTTATTCTGCATAGAGCAGACAGTTTAAAGCAAGATCATTCTGAGATGTTCTCTTAACTTTGGCATATTTAAAATATACCAGCTTAGTAAAATCATCATTAAATGACAAAAATATACTGTTGATCAATTCTGAATTAACACACATTAAAAAGAAAGTTCAATCTGATTAATTAGTGTCCAATAATTCATAATAATTGTAACAAAAATAGTGTCCTTGAGAGCTTCAAGAAAGTCTAACACAGAGAGTTTCAGAGAGATGTGGAGAGGCCCACATCCCATACGGACATGAGGGTGCTATATCCCTACAAAAGAACAATACAAAACAGTTTCATCAGATACAAGAATACAAGTAGGATAAAATGAAAGGAGTAGAAAGAAGATGAAATCTTATTATATCTGCCCCTTATTTCACAGTTTGTTCAAACAATGATAACCTTCAAACTACATCACAAAATGAATAATTCTACTTAATTTTTCTAACTGTAATACACAAACACACTAAGCTACATCATATATAGTTTTTGAGCAAGTCCTTTTTGACCTTTTTCTTAAATGTATACATTGATTTTGCATTTTTAACATCACTCTCCAGAACATTCCACAGATAATATAATAAAAGAACAATACCTCTTCTTGAACGGTTGAATCTCTCACTCATCATTAGGGCAGGGCTTTGCTCCAGGTCTTATCAGTTTTAGTTTTTTCATAAAGTTCTGCACTTTTTGAGTGATGGATGTTCGTAGCGAGGATCAATAACTTTAAAGCCTGCGCATAATAACAACATTCAGACAGAGATTCAGATATTTAAAAACTCACAGTTTGTGTTATTGCTCTGGACTGATATGATTTACCTGATGAAACTAGTTTAAATGTAGCTGTTGTTGTTAGCGCTGTTGCAAGCTGCTCGTTCGCATTCCGATGACGTAGTTTCAAGTGCGTTCACGTGAGACGTGCTGTCTGTTGCAGAGCCAGTCTTTTCAGCTGTGTGAAGCTGACACCCCACACAGCTTTGAATGTGCGCGCCGCTCGTCTTTTAACAAGAAACGTTCCCCAAACAGGAGACCGCAGTGAGAAGCTAACGGCTAAAGGCTGAGCGAGCTGCGCGTGCTTCGCGATAATAGCTCTGTGCTGAAAAGCGCCCAGGAAATTTTGTTCCGCGGCGCATATATTAACGTTCAATGAGTGAAAAAATAACCGAAACGGTACGCAGGTGGACCGAACCGAACATGCCGAACCGAAACGGTTCGGTACACCCATTACAACCATTACATGCCTAATAGCTAGTGAAGATTCTCAGTCATCCAGGACATGATAAACTCTAAAAAGTGCAAGAAAAAAAAACAATAAAGTATAAAGTGAAGTATAATGAATAAAGTCCAGTTGTTTTTGTCTTGAACTTTTTTGAATTTGTCATTAAAGCCATGTTTTCCTATTACAAGATACAACAACCAACAGTGTGCCATACACCTGTTGCTACTCTGCTGCCATCCCGTACTGCTGTTGTTTTCCCCAGCCAGAATGAATGGAAACTGTCATATTTCAGTCTAAAAATGGTTTATAAATATGGGAAAAAATCTATAAATATGTCACTTCGGCCTATAAGTCGCAGAGCATGTAAATTATGCAAAATACTGTGACTTATAGGCTGAAAAATACAGTAGTTAGTATTTTTCTCACTCTCTTTTTGAATTGTGCATGTTTTCAGTGTTGAATTCTTTTAAATAAACTTTTCTCTTTTCAAGTTTATGTTTTTTTGTTTGCCATTAGAGATATGTTGTGTGTGGTAACAATTAAATAACTTTTTGTCTTGGTTTAGATTTAAACAACAAGTAGGTCAGTGCATTTATTGAGGCAAGAAGCAACTTGATGTATCCAGTAATTGTTATAAAACTACATGTACTACCAAAGTTTAGGAAGAAAATGACAGTAATCTATCGCTTTACAATTAGTTGCTCTGTACTGAAATACAAGAGTTTGCCGCTACGGTTGCAGCTCAGTGTCATGATGGTATTAAAAAATATTGTGATGGTATTAAAAAGGCATTAAAAGGTTTTAAATTTAACTCAATAATTTCTGTATATACCCTGATCAATGCTACTTTGCTCAATGCTAACTCTTGTTTGTTTTTTTACTTTATGTTGATCCAGAATATGTTCCGCTATGTGAGGAGTCAGAAGAAAATGCTGTTTCAGACCCGCCAAGCCTACCATCTTTTTCTGCCCCTGTGCCATCCCCCTCACCGAGCAGTACACAACAGCCTGCTGTTCTTGGGGAGTGAGAAGCAACTATCATGATTCTTTCACATCACCTCACTTTTTAGTGTGTGTAGGAAAAGACATCCTGTATTTAATTTCTTTTAGTAAAAAAAAAAAATTGCAGTATAAAATTGTTTATTGATTATTTATTAATTACTTTAGTCATTTTTTTTCATTCAAAGTTATTGTAATTATTTTTGTATTATTTTTTCATTTCATTATTCTAACATTCATTTTTATTTCTTTTACCTTTGTATTATCGTTATTATGTAATTACTCAAGTACATGTAACTTTTCTACTAGCCAGCACAGCACCAGCACAATCAAAACGTTTGCATTAACCAGGTTTTCTCCAACAGAACGCAACAACCAGAGAAACCTACCTCAAATTGAAACCCATGAGTGAAAACAAAGAAATGGTCTCCACCTACAAATATCTAGGTTTCAACATTGACAATGAAATGTCACTTAAAACCCACATCTCCAAAATGGCCACTAGACTCAAACTGAAGTTAGGTTTCTTCTTCAGAAACAAATCCGGCTTCTCATGCAAAGCCAGAAGAACATTAGTAGTCAAAAGTCAAAGTCAACTTTATTGTCAAAACTGCAATATGTAGAGGACATACACAGGATTGAAATTGCATTTATCTCAGTCCCTCAGTGCAACAGTAACCATTTAAACACTAAAACACTAAAACACCAAAACATTTAATAAACATAAGCATAAAATGAAATAATAAAAGTGTAATACTGTCCTGAGTTTTTGCATAGTAGTATAAAAGTATAAAAAGTATATCTATAAAATAAAATGAAGGTTCTGACATTGACATTTGTAATAAAGTGATAAAGCAGCATATGAAGTTTATGTACACAGTATATGTATGAGGTAGTTGATATTGGTATAGAGGTAAAGTGGCATATGCAATAAGGCTAGTAAAAAGAATATATATATCAGCAGTAGTGTGGATATAAAAAGTAGTGTAAATGTAAACAGTAGTAAGACTATAGACAGTGATGTAATACAAACAGTAGTGCAAATATGAGAAGTAGTGCAAATTGAATGAGCACATGACCGAGAGTTGAGTGAATAACCCGTTTAGTAGCTGCAACATTCATGCCGATATTAGATCATGGTGATGTGCTGTACATGAGTGCTGCATAAAAATACATACAGTCCCTAGACTCCATTTATCACGGTGCCTCATCACTGTGAGCTTTACGTCAAATCTGGCTGGTCATCTCTCAGCACTCGCAGATACACTCACTGGATATCCTTAATCTACAAGACCCTCCTAAACCTAGTCCCGTCATACCTCACCTCCTTAATACAAACATCACACAGTCATTACTCCCTGCGCTCTAACCATCTAGTCCTCCTGTCAGTTCCTCCTGTCAGAACTGAACTAGGAAAAAGAGTTCAGCTTCGCCGTCCCCTCAGCCTGGAACAACTTACAGAAAGATCTGAAACTATCAACATTCATCTCTCCTGGATCCTTTATGTCAACCGTAGTAGAAAATGTCATCAAGAAACTTGACCATTGCAGATGTTTCTAACCATTACTTATCCAATATACATGTCATTGTTGATTTTTTTAACTGTATCTACTCAACCGATGTCTGTCTGCTTGTAATATATAATGTCTATTGAAGTCTGTTTTATCCTGTTGGTTTTGAACTGTCAACATCTATTGTGATTGTAGTTTTCTTTTCTTTTTTCCTTTTTTTATAAATGCATATTGCTTATTGTAAATTACCATGTGACGTGTGCTGCTGACCACTTGACCAGGTCACCCTTGTAAAAGAGATCTTGATCTCAACGGGCTCTACCTGGTAAAATAAAGGTGATTGATTGATTGATTGATTTCAAGATGAATTCAAAATAACATGAACTGCTTATTTAAATCTGTTTTTTCTGTCTTTAACAAGCACTGTATGTTATTTTAAGTCACTTTTAAGTGAAAACAAACAGAAGAAGCAGGTAAAGATAATGGATGGATGTTCTAATGTGATTTTACATTAAAGGCCCAGTAGAGGGCAGCACATGTTAACTGTATAAATATTTTGATACCAGTTTATTCTTTAATAAATATGAATTTTACTGTGTACACACACACACACACACACACGCAAGCATGCACACACACACACACACACACATACACACACACACACACACACCAAATCTGTTTGTGTCACAACACAAACAGATTTTAAAATTCCATGATTCCTAAGAAAAGATTTCTAGAATATGTTCAACTGTTATTAAAT
>JBBPBX010011920.1:11280-55017 GCA_038048925.1 Garcialebias charrua | reverse complement strand
GCTGACCTTCGACGGAGACGAAAACAATTATGAACTATGGGAGACAAAAGTTCTGGGACATTTCAAGCTTCAAGGACTTAAAGACACCATATTGGGAAGAAATATCGACGCAGCCACCGATGAAGAGAAAAATGGAATGGCATACGCCGAGCTGGTCCAATTCCTCGATGATAAAAGTTTGTCGCTCGTGATGAGAGAAGCAGCCGACGATGGCCGAAAAGCACTGAAAATACTCCGAGACTACTATGCTGGAAAAGGTAAACCAAGAATTATAAGTCTCTACACTGAATTGACTTCATTGAGGAAGAAGAGTGGTGAAAGTGTGACTGAATACATCATACGTGCAGAGACACTAATTACAGCCCTGAGAAATGCCGGGGAGATCCTTAGTGATGGTTTACTCGTGGCGATGGTTTTAAAAGGACTGCCAGAGACATTTAAGCCTTTTTCCGTCCATATAACCCAAAGTGAATCAGACATACAGTTTGCTGAATTCAAAGTGAAACTCAGGAGTTATGAGGACACCGAAAGAATGCGCATGACAGAAACAGATGACGTCATGAAAGTGAGGACGCCACAAAGCGCACTACCATCAACAGCTGCTGGAGACTACAAGAAAGAAATAACATGTTTTAGGTGTGGCTTCACTGGACATAAAGCAAATGTCTGCCGCTCCAGACTGTGGTGCAGTGGTTGCAGAAGCAACACACACAGTGACTCAAACTGCAGAAGGAAGCGATGGAGTGACGACGCCCGCACAGCAGTGGAGAACAGGAACACAGAGAGCGACAACACTTATGCATTCCGGACGAGAGATGACAGCGTGAGACCAAATCATCAACAGAACCTCAAAACTACAGGTCTTATGGTGGACACAGGAGCGACATCACACATCCTGAAAGAAAAGACGGCATTTAAAAAGTTTGATGAACATTTCCAGTCAACAACACATTGTATCGAGTTGGCTGATGGTACCAGATGTAACGGAGTGGCAGAAGGAAGAGGAGACGCAGAAGTACTTTTGATGGACAGCAGGGGACGAGAACACAGAGTATTGCTGAGAGGAGCATTGTACATCCCCACGTTTCCACAGAATATCTTTTCTGTGAGGGCCGCAACAACAAACGGAGCCACCATCATCTTCACGAAAGGGAGAAATATTCTTCAACACAGAGACGGTACAGAGTTCAACATCCACGAGCACGACAGACTGTACTACCTCGCAACATTATGTGAGTACGATGAATGCAATAAAATTTATGATTTACAAACATGGCATGAAATATTGGGACACTGCAATCACAGTGACATTTTAAAGCTGCAAAATGTAGTTGATGGGATGAAAATCAAAGGTAAAACAGCAGGAAATCAAAATTGTGAAGTGTGTATTCAAGGTAAATTTTTCCAGACCAGAAATAGAAGCCCTGACAAGAAAGCTGATGCACCTCTTGAATTTGTACATACTGATTTAGCTGGACCTATAGATCCAGTATCACATGATGGGCATAGATATGCGATAATATTCACTGATGATTTTTCCGGTGCAATGTTTGTTTATTTTCTTAAAAGTAAGAGCGATACTGTTCACGCAACAGAACTTTTCTTGGCTGATACAGCACCATATGGGAAAATAAAATGTATAAGATCTGATAATGGTACGGAATTTACATCTAAAGGTTACAAAGAACTGTTAAGTAAAAACGGGATAAAACATGAAACATCAGCTCCATATTCCCCACACCAAAATGGCACAGCCGAACGTAGCTGGAGAACCCTATTTGATATGGGAAGATGTATGCTAATTGAGAGTCAATTACCAAAAAGACTGTGGACATATGCTATCCGAACCGCAGCTATTATAAGAAACAGATGTTTTAACAACCGGACAGGTCAAACACCTTACTATTTACTAACGGGAAAGAAACCAAACTTGTCTAGAATGCAAAAATTTGGAACAGAATGTTATGCATACAAACAGAAACAAGGGAAACTCGATGCAAAATGCACAAAGGGTATTTTTATAGGGTACGATAATAACAGTCCTGCATATTGGATTTATTTTCCAGAAAACGCAAAAGTACAAAAATGCCGATTGGTTAAATTCTTGTCTAAAAATAACGATAAAGACCAAATACAAACGCAGAACGTGTCTTATGATGTAGATGATAATGATGATATCCAAATGAGAGGAAATGCAGTAATAAAAGAGCAGTTAGATTCAGGATCACAGGAAGCAAGCACAAGTCAACAAGAAGTAAACGATCTGGCACCACCTAGTGGATCACAGGAAGCAAGCACAAGTCAACGAGAAGTAAATGATCTGGCACCATCTAGTGGCGAGTCAGAAGACAGACGGTATCCTTCTAGAGTAAGGAAAAGACCAGAATATCTTAATGAGTATGTGACAGCAGTAAAAGAAGAAAACCACGCATTAACCGACATAGATTACTGTTACAGAATACTATATGACATACCTAAAACATTCAATGAAGCCATGATGTCACCAAACTCAAAAGAATGGACAGCTGCTATGAATGAGGAGATTAACTCACTAAAAGAAAATAACACTTTTACCCTAACAACATTGCCAGAAGGTAAGAAAGCAGTAGGGGGTCGATGGGTATACGTAAAGAAAAATAATGGTGATGGTGAAAAATACAAAGCACGATATGTTGCCAAAGGGTATAACCAAAACTACGGTATAGATTATGACGAAACCTTTTCCCCAACAGCAAACATGACAAGTATTAGAGTTCTGATGCAATGTGCCATCCAAGAAAATCTTATATTACATCAAATGGACGTAAAAACTGCATATCTGCATGCACCAATTGATTTTGAAGTTTATGTAGAGCAACCAGATGGATATGAAATAAAAGGAAAATCAAATGAGAAACTGGTTTATAAATTAGAAAAATCGCTCTATGGTTTAAAACAGTCGGGCAGAAACTGGAACAAGACATTACATGACTATTTAACTGAAAATGATTTCATACAAAACCTTGCAGATCATTGTGTTTACACCAGGGAAACAGAAAAGAACAAAGTAATAATAATAATTTGGGTTGATGATATTATTATTGCTGCCAGTGATGAAAGTATTCTGAAAACTGTGAAGGAAATCTTGACAGCAAGATTCAAAATGAAAGATATGGGCAAACTCAAACATTTTCTTGGCATCCATTTTGAACATACAGAAAATCATGTAAAAATGTCACAAGAAGAATATGTCGATAAAATACTCGAAAGATTTCAAATGCAAGACTGCAAACCAAGATCTACTCCTTGTGAACAAAAACTAAACTGCAATGAAAATGCTGAGAAAATGGAGAATGTAAAAGAGTACAGAGAGGCAGTTGGTAGCCTTATCTATTTAACATCATGTACTCGACCAGATTTAAGTTTCATCTTAAGCAAACTATCACAACACTTAAATAAGCCAACCATAGAACACTGGACCATGGTAAAACATGTACTCAGATATTTGAAACAAACAAAGGACAAAGCATTGTACTACCGAAAATGTGAAAATGATTTACATGTGATCGCCCATAGTGACGCAGATTGGGCTGCAGACATAGCTGACAGAAAAAGTGTTACGGGTTACTGCACCAGTTTAAACGAAAAGGGTACTTTAATATCATGGAAAACAAAGAAACAACCAACTGTTGCATTATCTACCTGTGAAGCAGAATATATAGCCTTATCAGCAACTGCACAAGAATGCCTGTATTTGTCACAACTGTTGCAGAACATGTACAAACATCAAATGAAGCCACCCAAAATATTTGAGGATAATCAAGGGACAATAGCTCTAACAAAGAATCCTGTAAACAGAAACAGATGTAAACACATCGACATAAAATATCATTTTGTAAGATCGAGTGTCAACGCCGGTAAAATGAATCTGGAATACTGTCAAACAGATTTAATGGTGGCGGATGTTTTTACAAAACCTGCAACAAAAGCAAAGTTAATGAAGTTCGAAAAATACATTTTCGGAATGTAAATAATGTAAATAATGTTTTGTTTGTTACCGTTTGTTATTGTTTTCTTTTTCTTTCTGGTTGTTTGATTTTGACAAAATGAACACAAGTAGGGGTGTTGAGTGGTATAATTATGCTTTTCATTTTGTCAAATGCTTTTATTTTGAAAGGACATGCACTTCCTGCCATGTAATTAAGAACACATGAGTGTGTATAAAAAGGTGACGTGTCTACTGAATAAACAGTCATTCCATTGTGATGAACAAACCAGAACGATGACTCTTGGTCACTTTTATTCCTCCGTGGTGACGGTATGTCTGGATGAATGCACGCTCGGATTCCGACTGAGTGACGCTACCTGTTGACAGATGTAACTGGGACCCCGTGTACATAATCTCGTTTTCATCACATGTACCACATGCGGTGCAAATTACAATAAAGACTCTCTGACTCTGACTCTGATTATAAAAGAAGAAAATAACGCTATCCAAAGTATCCAAAGCGCTGAAGAAGCTATGGCAGACAGAAGCCAAAATGTGGAGAACATTTTTTGTCTGTTTTCTATTATACATATGGAAAAAAAACTGCACAGTGCCTCACCAGCCATGAACCTCACCACACGTCACTGTGGCATGCTGTTGTATCATCTTCTTCTTCTTCTTTCGGCTTTTCCCTTTTCATGTAGCCTGGTTGACACCAGACCCTTGTCCTTCACTTCGCTTTGGACTAGGGTCTGGCATTCCTCCCATTGAAAACGATTTCTCCTGGAGATTTTTGACCGGACCAATCAGAGAACAGAAGGCAGAGTTTTGTTAGTTTAGCCTGGCGAGGTCCAGGCTATCAGATAAATTGCTCAGAAACCACTCGGTGGATATTTTTTCTGCCACCAGTGTGTAATTATATGGCTCTAATTTACTGACTGTTGGCCTAGATAAAACATTTGAGATAAAATTCGATTTTTTATCATTTATTTTCGTAGCGCACCCGAGGCTGTTTGGAAAATGTCAAACCGAAACTATTTAAATCCAGCAGATTTGACCATTTCGTGAATTGATTTAGGAACTGTTAAGCTCAGGAACACTTCTGATATAACGTCAGCTAAGAAATATATTTTTTATCAGCAGAGAAATAATAGTTTTTTACCTTGTTTTGATGAAAATTCCTTCGTGGCGGCAGCCATTTTGAATGACGACGTCAGTCGACATCGTTCAAAACTCCGCCTTCTGTTCTCTGATTGCTCAGGAACACTTCTGATATAACGTCAGCTAAGAAATATATTTTTTATCAGCAGAGAAATAATAGTTTTTTACCTTGTTTTATTGAAAATTCCTTCGTGGCGGCAGCCATTTTGAATGACGACGTCAGTCGACATCGTTCAAAACTCCGCCTTCTGCTCTCTGATTGCTCAGGAACACTTCTGATATAACGTCAGCTAAGAAATATATTTTTTATCAGCAGAGAAATAATAGTTTTTTACCTTGTTTTATTGAAAATTCCTTCGTGGCGGCAGCCATTTTGAATGACGACGTCAGTCGACGTCGTTCAAAACTCCGCCTTCTGCTCTCTGATTGGTCCGGTCAAAAATCTACCGGAGATATCCTTGTCTATGGGACAAGTCCCAGACTGTGCAGTGAAAGGAAATGAGAATTGAACGGAGCTGTGCAGGAAGGCGAGGGCCAGGCTACTTTTCATGGGTCGCCACAGCGAATCGTGCACGCTCAGAATATGACATCAGTGAGTGACCGCGGGATTAATCAACATGCAGATTTATTAACAAGGGAATATTAAATATGATTCGCTTTTTTCCCCCTCTGAGCAGCGGAGGGAGTGCGCGGCTGTGCTGATCAACAGACAGTTGTACAATTATTACTGAGGAAATGTTAAAATGGCACAACATGACTACTTGTAAAAGTCTGAGGTTTGTCCCACACATTGTTTTTATTAGTTGTATTCTCTGGTCAGAAGTTGATGCATGCTTGTTTTAACTCCGCCTATAACTCCAAGGCGGAAACTTCAGTGATGTGAATGCCCATATATGGAGAGGGACAGATTTTCCCAGAGCTGCATGCTAAAATCTGCTATAAATCATGAAATAACACATTTAGCTTTATTTCTCTACAATATAAATAAACGCTCCTGTTTTATTTTTAAATAAACTAATATATAATAATAATAATAATAATTCATTCATTCAACCTTTATTTAGTCAGGTAAATCTTATTGAACCTCATGGGCTCATTTACGAAAGCGACCTGCTAAAACTAAAGAACGATGAACAGCAATGGTAGAATTTCCTTAAACAATAAACAATAAACAAACAATAAACAATAGAAAACAAAAAAGAGAAAAAACAAAAGAAAGAAATACATTTTTTTTTTTTTTACAAAGTATCAAAAAACGAGCAAAACATAAGGTAGACGTATAAAATCAAAGACAGGAACAAATCTGCATTGGTTTTTGCCAGGATTCCAACAGATTCTGAAAACCATTTAGAGAAGTCAAGGTCGAGAGCTTCAGATCTTTTTGTAAGATATTCCATGAAGCAGGAGCGGAGTAGGAGAAGGCCCTTTTTCCAAGTTCAGTCCTCACTGACGGAACACTGCAGGTAATCATGTCCTGAGAGCGCACGCTGTAGCTGCACTCACGCAAAGACATGTAGGAGGAGATGTATGAGGGCAGCAGACCAAGAAGTGATTTAAAGATGAAAATGTACCAGTGGAAGAGTCTGCGTGAGGTTAATGATGTCCAATTAACCAGTGAATACAGGGTGCAGTGGTGGGTACGATAATCACAACCAGTTATGAATCTTAGTGCACCATGATAGACCACATCCAACATCCGCAGGGTGCTTGTAGGAGCATTCATGTAGAGAATGTCACCGTAATCAATGGAGGGAAGGAAAGTCACAGATACAAGGCGTTTCCTAACATTCAGTGTTAGACATGATCTGTTTCTGAAAAAGAAACCCAGTTTAACTTTCAGTTTCTTCACTAGGTTTTCCACGTGGAGTTTAAAAGAGAGATGTGAATCGATCAGGATACCCAGATATTTATAGGAATCAACAAACTCAATAGGGACACCATTTGAAGATAAAATCAGAGGAGGATCTGCTGGAACCGCCTTCCTATTTGAAAAAAACATCCCTTTTGTTTTATCAGCATTTAGGACAAGTTTGAGACGGAACAAATCTGACTGGATGATGTCAAAAGCGGATTGTAGTAACTGGAAAGCCTTAGCTACTGTTTTAGCTCGGCAGTAAACAACTGTATCATCAGCATAGAAATGTAAGGATGCATCAGGGATGCAGTGACCTACATTAGCTATGTAGATTGTAAAGAGAGTTGGTCCTAAAACTGAGCCTTGTGGTACACCATTTTTAACTGTTAAATAGCTGGAAGAAGTACCGTTATGTTGAACACATTGCCTTCGATTGGAAAGATAGTTAGAAAACCAACCGATGGTGTATGTCACATTTTTGTCATCTGTGTATGTTTCCATACAAGACGAAATTTGACTCTGCATTTAACCCAATCACCACCAGGTGGGGCAGTGGGCAGTTATAGAATATATTAATGGCGATGCAATTTGAAAACATGGTGGGTCATGTCCTTTAACACCATTACACTTGATTGACTGATTTCACTTTCTTGCAATTTAACACGCATCAGCACACTTAAATTGTCACAACCGACATAAGTAATGATGACTATTACTTAATCTGAAGGTTCTTTAGCTTAAAAATTAGTTACCAGCTTAGAATGAAATAAAAGCGGTTTAAGAGGAATAGGGAGAGGTTGGAGAGGTTTTAAGAGGAAGTTATCTATTTTGAGTTTAACCAGAACTGACACTTCTCCGTACGAAAACCAGCTCGACCCCACAGCACGATCCAGTAAACATCAGCAACTCTGTACCTGTTCAACGTTCGTCTCGGTTGATAGGGTTGCAGAAGCAATCTGAGCTTCACAGGTTCTGGGCCCGTGAAGTCCGGTGTACCTCGGTGTGTTCATGGATTCACGTGTCGTGACGCCTGCCTTCTTCGTCAAAGACAATGGTACGTCCTGGTCAGTTTTCAAAATAAAGCGTTCCTCAAGAAAGTTCATTAAGAACTAAAGAGCTTTTGCTCTGTGAACTTCATGGAGTCATCCATGTGTTCCAGCTGATAAGTCAGTCTTTGACTCTTGACCAAACCTAATCAGCTAACAAGACAGAAGATTTCAGGTCTCGCTGTCTTTTTCACTCTACGTTCCGGGAACCAAAACGCTTTTACTAAAATGTTGAGACCAGAAAAATTCAGTCTTCTCATTGGTTGTGGCCAAGAGGAGACAGTGATAACGTGGAGGTTTAGACTTCGAGGTCAACAGAGAGTTTGTTTAGAAAACAAAGAGGACTGTTTTAGGAAAGGTGTCTGCAAGTGAAGACTTACAGAAGCTCATGAGAGTTTTAGCTGTTTCTCATCTTAAAACAAAACTGAACAAGTCAGTTTGACATATCATCAACTCTGACACTTATTAGACACTTTCATTTGCAGAAGTGACACAATAATGGAATAATTAAAATAATAATAATTTAGGGCAGCACGGTGGCACAACTGGTAGAGCTGCTGCCTCTCAGCGAGAAGGTTGCCGGTTCAAATCCCGGTCCGGGGCCTTTCTGGGTGGAGTTTGCATGTTCTCCCCGTGCATGCGTGGGTTTCCTCCGGGTACTCCGGTTTCCTCCCACAGACCAAAAAACATGCTTGTTAGGCTGATTGGTGACTCTAAATTGACCCTAGGTGTGAGTGTGAGAGTGGATGGTTGTTTGGTGTGAGTGAGACAGGTCCCTCTTGTAAATGAGTCCCCGTGACTCAACGAGGCTAGCCTGTATAAATAAAGGTTGAATGAATGAATGAATGAATAATGCTTCACATTAAAGAATAACACAGCATATAACATATGTGATTATAAAACATATTGTAAAGATACAACACTGCTTTACTGTTTACTGAGAGGTCAGTAAAGGTCATCACTGGAACAGTTAAAAAAAGACGTATCATAGCGGACCCTGTCATGTCCACTACAGGTAGTCCTCGACTTACGACGACCTCGACTTAAGACGTTTTGCGGTTACGTCACGTATCTCCCATTAAAAAATAAATAAATAATTTATTTTGAAGAAATTTATTTTGAAAGCCGAGTTTCGAGTTCCTTCCGGTTTTGACGGCAGAAGCAGTAGCTTGACAGCGGAAAAACACAGAAAGACCTGCTCTGGACAGAGCTTCCCGGCAGAATCAGCAAAGCAGTGGACAGTACAGGTGGAGATTAAACGCTCTGGACAGAGCTGACGGCGGTTTTACGTCGTAAACCAATATTGGATGGACGGAAGGACGGAGGTAGGCCACCGTACAGCAAGCTACTGTAGTTAGCCAGCTAGCTCCCTTTATGTGAATGGAGCCTGCTAGGTAGGAGTGAAACGATTCAACTTGCTCCTTCGTCTTTAAAAACTGTGGTAGGATAGGCTACCATGATAGGCCCTCTCCGGGTCGGGGAGGAGGTCCTGCCCCAAGTGGAGGAGTTTAAGTATCTCGGGGTCTTGTTCACGAATGAGGGAAAACTGGAGCGTGAGATCGATAGGCGGATAGGTGCAGCGTCCGCAGTGAAGCGGGCGCTGTACCGGTCTGTCGTGGTGAAGAGAGAGCTGAGTCAAAAGGCAAAGCTCTCAATTTACCGATCGATCTACGTTCCCACCCTCATCTATGGTCATGAGCTTTGGGTTGTGACCGAAAGAACGAGATCTCGGATACAAGCGGCTGAAATGAGTTTTCTCCGCAGGGTGGCTGGACTCTCCCTTAGAGATAGGGTGAGAAGCTCAGTC
This sequence comes from Garcialebias charrua, assembly GCA_038048925.1. Lineage (NCBI taxonomy): Eukaryota > Metazoa > Chordata > Actinopteri > Cyprinodontiformes > Rivulidae > Garcialebias > Garcialebias charrua. The sequence continues at coordinate 45,181 of JBBPBX010011920.1, read as the reverse complement.
ATCCGGGAGGGACTCGGAGTAGAGCCGCTGCTTCTCCACATCGAGAGGAGCCAGTTGAGGTGGCTCGGGCATCTGGTTAGGATGCCTCCTGGACGCCTCCCTGGTGAGGTGTTCCGGGCATGTCCCACCGGGAGGAGACCCAGAGGAAGACCCAGGACGCTGGAGGGACTATGTTTCTCGGCTGGCCTGGGAACGCCTTGGGATTCCCCCAGAGGAGCTGCTCCAAGTGGCTGGGGAGAGGGAAGTCTGGGCCTCCCTACTTAGGCTGCTACCCCGCGACCCGACCCCGGATAAGCGGAAGAAGATGGATGGATGGATGGATGGGTTTAAGACTCACAGTGAATTAAAATATAATGTTTAAACAAATTAATGGTCTTGCTTTCATCTGTTCTCGTGTGGCTTTATGAGAAATATGTACAAGATACTGACAAGTATCTCAACACTTGTTGCCTTCATGCTTCAGTTTATTTCTGCAGTGCCAAGTCACAACAGAAGTCGTCACAGGCGGACACTACAAAAACATTCACAGGCATTATAAAAGACAAATGGTAAAAGTTATTTATGTAAGAAAGTCAACAGATTAAATGTTGGTGATTAAATTAAATGTGAGCAGCTAGTTTTGGCTGTCAGCAGCAAACTGGTTGATCCACTATGAGAAGGTGCTATTTATAAGACTGAGCTGAATACAGCTCCTCAGACTGAAGAAGTCTTTCCGATGAAAGACGAAACGTTTCTACAATTTTTTTTAATGTCCAGAGGACCTGACTTAACTTTTTTCCAGACATATTCCAGTATCTTAGCGTATATGTTGAATAATTTAAAAATACATCCTTATCTAGTGAATAACAGTCTAAGCTGATATTACACATTGAAGTAAAGATAGTTTTTTTTTAATGTTTTTTTTTAAAATCAGATTGTATATTGTTGTCACTGTTGTCATCATTCTTTGTTGAAACCAGATCTCTTTTGTAAACGAGTCCTTGAGACTCAGTGGGATTAACCTGCCTAAATAAAGGTTGATTGAAACAAAAACAGTCTGTTTCTACCGGAGCTAAACAGTGAGACACCACCGGAAGTAAACATGGTGCAGGCAGTGTTAGCAATAGTTAGCTTTCCCTGTGTGTTTACAGAGGTTTTCGTGAATATTTAAAATTGTGTTAGAATCATTAGTTAATACTTAAACTGAATCTGATAGTTACATTGATCGATTGATTGTGTTTTATTTAATAAATATGGTAACTTACCATGATCATGGAACAGGGTCAAGATGGCGGCAGTGTAAGACGTTCTACAACGTGCTCTCAGTACCAATATTATTATTTGCAACTCCTTCTACCTTTTTATTTTGTAAAAAGACACAGTTAAGACACAGTTAAGAACTTTTTTGCTCCTGTAAGTTTATCTTACTCTCAGAAAAATGCCAAAAACAGCTAAAAAAAGATCCGGAGACCACAAATTGGAGAAAGCATGTGCGGCTGCTGAGAAAGATCATGACTACAATGGCTCAGATCTCGGTGTTCTTCAACCAGAGGCTGACAATGAAGAGGATTTTCCACCGCTCCCGGTAACCCCAAGTAAGCCTCTTGTGGCCAAGAAACCATTTTCAAATGTCTCAATCGACTAGCAGCCTACACCGACGATGCTATTGCTATGCTAGCTAACCTGATCAACACCAGAAGTGACGCTATCCACCTTATTCCTGACTTGGCGCCACTACCCATAATTCATAGCGGAAGCCGGTTTTTTACTTCTGCCCGCGGTCCCGCGCTGCTGTTTTACGTTGTGGTGTAACACACTCGCTAGCGATTTAATTGTTTTTACACAAAAGTTTACTTTACCTGACGTAAATGGCAGCACATCAGAGGTGGATACATTCTTAGGATGTTTTAAAAAGCTGCGAAGATAAGACGTTAACTGTGCCTCACCCATCACTGCTCACGGACTGGGTAGATGATATGAAGTCATGGCCCAGAATTACCTACATCGACATCATTAATTACCTTGTTTCTTCTGAAGGCGTCGATGGCGAGGAATTGCGGAATTATAAAAGCACAGAGGCGTATAATTACCTCCACAGCAACAAAATCGGTACAGTTTTGCTCAGGAAACAAGGCGACTTTATCTTTCTGAAAGCAGCTGTTGAGCCAGAGCATTGGTTCAAGCTAAACACTTAGCATGGGTAATGCTCAAAGAAAGTGGAGTGGTGGAAACGGTCGGCTGTTCCTGTATCGCCGGACATGGGAAATCATGCAGTCATGCTGCAGCTATTCTGTGGAAGGTTTATCACTTATCTGGATATCAGAATATTTAGATCACTGAATCTGTTAGGATCCAGAATCAGAATCACTGAACTGTGCGAAAGCTGTGAGCTTCCTGTCTGCTTCTTGTTTACATGTGGAAGCCAGATCATTGCGCAGCCTGTGATCTAGTGTCACAAAAAATTAAGCAACATCAAAAAAGCTGTACAGTAAAGTAAAATGTAAAACATACGAAAGAATAATGATGTCCAACTGGGTAGACTAATTTTTGTAGAAAAAAACCCCAAATATAAAGAATATACTGTATTAAAAAAAATGTTAAGTACATACTGGATGCAAGGCAGCTTAAAAAAGGAAAAAATAAATGACAACAACAGGGATTTAAATAACTTGTTTCTTTTTATAGGAGCAGTGATAGCTAAAGTCTGTTAAATTGTTACAGGTCCAGAATGCTATGATCAGTGGAAAGACGGGGCTAGCATGTACAGATGAGCAGCGCAGGTGGAATGCCGGGACAGCCAAGAATCTTCAACCCAAACGTCTAAGCCTGATAAACTTCAGACACCACAAGGCAGTGCAGCCGTATAACTTCAACTCAAGGGCTGCAGTCACACAATCACTCCCAAATACACCACGTCATCATACACCAAGACTTCAAAGACAGTGTTAGCTAAGCACAACTGAAGCCACTGTTTCTCCTCAAGAACACATTAATTGGAAAGTGTAATAATGCCTCACCATCAGCAGAACCTCACTGCAACAGCACAATTGATCAGCAATTTTTGCTGCCACACCAAGCACACATTGGTGATCTTAGCTGTAATCCATGCAGGGCATTCTATCAGGCATATATTCAAATTTCTGAACATCAAGCATCACAATTACAAGAAAAAACAAAATAACAAAGTGCCTCAGATTTGTGGCACAACTGTAGAAAAATAAAGTCAAAGTCAAAAAAGTCAAAGTCAACTTTATTGTCAGAACTGCAATATGTACAGGACATACACAGGATTGAAATTGCGTTTCTCTCAGTCCCTCGGTGCAACAGTAACCATTTAAACACTAAAACATTTAATAAACATAAGCATAAAATAGTAAAAGTGTAACACTGTCCTGAGTTTTTGCATAGTAGTATAAAAGTATGAAAATTTACACTAACACTAAAACACTATAAACATAAGCATAAAATGAAATAATAAAAGTGTAATACTGTCCTGAGTTTTTGCATAGTAGTATAAAAAGTATAAAAAGTATATCTATAAAATAAACTGAAGGTTCTAGCATTGACATTTGCAAAGGGTGGCAAAGCAGCATATGAGTTAATGTACACAGTATATGTATGAGGTAGTTGATGTTGGTATAGAGGCAAAGTGGCATATGCAGTAAGTCAAAGTCAACTTTATTGTCAGGACTGCAATATGTACAGGACATACACATGATTGAAATTGCGTTTCTCTCAGTCCCTCGGTGCAACAGTAACCATTTAAACACTAAAACACTGAAACATTTAATAAACATAAGCATAAAATAGTAAAAGTGTAACACTGTCCTGAGTTTTTGCATAGTAGTATAAAAGTATGAAAATTTACACCAACACTAAAACACTAAACATTTAATGAACATGAGCATAAAATTAAATAATAAAAGTGTAATACTGTCCTGAGTTTTTGCATAGTAGTATAAAAAGTATATCTATAAAATAAACTGAAGGTTCTAGCATTAACATTTGCAAAGAGTGGCAAAGCAGCTTATGAGTTAATGTACACAGTATATTCATTCATTTCATTCAACCTTTATTTAGTCAGGTAAATCTTATTGAGCTTCGAGGGCTCATTTACGAAAGCGACCTGCTACAAACTAAAGAATGATGAACAGCAATGGTACAAGTACATTAAACAATAGACAAAAGAAAAAGAAAAAGTAGCAAAAAGTAGCAAACATTATAAGGTAGATGTACAAAATCAAAAACAGGAACAAATCAGCATTGGTTTTTGCCAGGATTCCAACAGATTCTGAAAATCATTTAGAGAGGTCAGGGCCGAGAGCTTCAGATCTTTTTGTAAGATATTCCAGGAAGCAGGAGCAGAGTAGGAGAAGGCCCTTTTTCCAAGTTCAGTCCTCACTGAGGGAACACTGCAGGTAATCATGTCCTGAGAGCGCACACTGTAGCTGCACTCACGCAAAGACATGTAGGAGGAGATGTATGAGGGCAGCAGACCAAGAAGTGATTTAAAGATGAAGATGTACCAGTGGAAGAGTCTGCGTGAGGTTAATGATGTCCAGTTAACCAGTGAATACAGGGTGCAGTGGTGGGTACGATAATCACAGCCAGTTATGAATCTTAGTGCACCATGATAGACAACATCCAACATCCGCAGGGTGCTTGTAGGAGCATTCATGTAGAGAATGTCACCGTAATCAATGGAGGGAAGGAAAGTCACAGATACAAGGCGTATCCTAGCATTCAGTGTTAGACATGATTTATTTCTGAAAAAGAAACCCAGTTTTACTTTCAGTTTCTTCACTAGGTTTTCCACGTGGAGTTTAAAAGAGAGATGTGAATCGACCAGGATACCCAAATATTTATATGAGTCAACAAACTCAATAGGGACACCATTTGATGATAAAATCAGAGGAAGATCTGCTGGGACCGACTTCCTACTTGAAAAAAACATCCCTTTTGTTTTATCAGCATTTAGGACAAGTTTGAGACGGAACAAATCTGACTGGATGATGTCAAAAGCGGATTGCAGTAACTGGAAAGCCTTAGCTACTGTTTTAGCTCGGCAATAAACAACTGTATCATCAGCATAGAAATGTAAGGATGCATCAGGGATGCTCTGACCTACATTAGCTATGTAGATTGTAAAGAGGGTTGGTCCTAAAACTGAGCCTTGTGGTACACCATTTTTAACTGTTAAATAGCTGGAAGAAGTACCGTTATGTTGAACACATTGCCTCCGATTGGAAAGATAGTTAGAAAACCAACCGATGGTGTGATCAGAGAAACCGATTTCTGAGAGCTTATGACACAGGATGTTATGATCCACAGTGTCAAAAGTTTTAGACAGGTCTAAGAAAAGTGCAGCACAATAATTCTTAGCATCCAATGCTTCAACAACGTCATTAAGAACCTTCAGAGAAGCAGTTGTTGTGCTGTGTTGTTTCCTGAAACCAGATTGATGAAGAGGTAAAATGTTAAATGAGTCCAGATAATTTTTGATCTGAGAGTTTATCAGTTTTTCTAGGATCTTGGATAAAATGCAAAGTTTAGAGATTGGTCGATAGTTTTTCAGTGAGATGGGGTCACCTCCCTTCAGCAAAGGAAGAACGAAGGCTGTTTTCCAAGCATCTGGGATGGTGTTTTGGCTTATGGACAGATTAAAGATGTGGGTCACAGGGACTGTGATGATATGAGCAGCCAGCCTTAAGAAATAAGGTGGAAGTTCATCTGGACCTGCAGATTTTTTAGGATCAAGATCATTTAACAGTTTATTTACCTCACTGACTGAGAACGGAGAAAAAGAGAAGGTGTGATTAACTGAGGATTTACTTGTAGGAGGGATTTGATTTGTAGAAGTTTGATTATTAGATGAAGTGGCCGTTTTTCCATTTGTAACTGTGTCAAATAATGAACTAGAAGCAACAAAATGTTTATTGAAACAGTTCAGGATCTCGTGCTTATTTGACACAGGAACATAGTCAACAAGAAGTTGTGATGGGAGGTCAGATGACTGGGGGGTGCCTGAGAGAGATTTGATGGTTTTCCAGAATGTTTTCCATATGTATGAGGTAGTTGATGTTGGTATAGAGGCAAAGTGGCTTATGCAGTAAGGCACATAAGGCACATTGGGCATCCTTAAATAAGGCTAGTCAGAGAATACTGTATATGTATCAGCAGTAGTGTAGATATAAAAGTAGTGTAAATGTAAACAGTAGTAATAAATGTAAACAGTATTAATAAATGTAAACAGTGAATGTAAACAGTAGTATGACTATAGGCAGTAATGTAATACAAACATTAGTGCAAATATGAGAAGTAGTGCAAACTGAATGAGCACATGACCGAGAGTTTAGTGAATAACCCGTTTGATAATAATAATAATAATAATGAATTCAATTTATAACGCGCTTTTCATTAGTGAAAATCTCAAAGCGCTACACACATTGAATGCTACACACATTCATACACCGGTAGCGGCAGACTACCATGCAAGGTGCTTTCCAGTCCTACCGGGAGCAACTCAGTGTGTCAAACTGTGTTTGATGACACAGAGTCCAGTGTTAAAATCTTTGTGTTGTGTGGTAATGTGTGAGAAAGTTTTTTGTGTTAAGGCAGTTCAAATGGGAGGGGAGGCAGAGCAGGCAGAGTGTTTAGCATCCTGACTGCCTGATGAACAGAGCTGTCTCTCAGTCTGCTGGTTCGAGCCTGGAGACTCCTCAGTCTCCTCCCTGATGGCAGCAGTCTGAAGCGGCTGTGTAGTGGGTGTGTGGGATCACCTGCCATGCAGAGGGCTTTACGAGTGAGGCGGTTGCTGTGTAAGTCCTGCAGTGAGGGGAAGGAGACTTATAAGACTTATAATAAGACTTTTCATTCAACCTTTATTTATACAGGCTAGCCTCGTTGAGTCACTTACAGCAAGCACTGCAAAAAAAGTTCCAGTTTGTGCTACCACAAAAAATGACAAGTTTTTATCTGAGCACCTGTATCCCTCCTTTTGTGGTAATTTTGACACAAATTATCAGAGTCAGAGAGTCTTTATTGTCATTTGCACCGCATGTGGTACATGTGATGAAAACGAGATTATGTACACAGGGTCCCAGTTACATCCTACATCAAAAAGTGAGAGGAAAAACATTAATAACATCTAGGATCTGACTATGGAGGAACATCAACTAGAAATACACTAAGCACTAATGTAATAGAAAAACATCATTATAAACAGCAGCACGAACATGAGTCAGTATGAGCAGATGGTCACAGATGAACACAGCAACAAGAAAACAGACCAGCATCAGCATGTTGTGATATTTTGCAGTGATTATTCTTATTATTTATTTATTCATGAGTCTGACAGCCTCAGGGTAGAAGCTGTTCCTCAGTCTAGTGGTTCTACATTTGATGCTTCTCAGCCTCCGTCCTGAGGGGAGTGGGGCAAAGAGTGTGTGTGCTGGATGAGTGGGGTCTTTCATGATGCAGGTGGCTCTTTTCCTGCATCTGGAGGTGTAAATGTCTGTGATGGTGGGGAGACTGCCTCCAACAGACTTCTGTGCAGCCTTCACCACTCTCTGCAGAGCTTTTCTTTCTGCAGCTGTGCAGCCTCCATGCCACACGTTGATGCTGGAGCACAGGATGCTCTCCACTGCACACCTGTAGAAGGAGGTGAGGACTGAGCTACTCAGACCAGCTCGTCTCAGCCGTCTGAGGAAGTAGAGTCTCTGATGACCTTTTTTGATCAGGCTGGTGGTGTTGTTGCTCCAGCTGAGGTTATCATTCATGTGTACACCCAAGTACTTGTAACTGGAGACCACTTCCACCGCAGATCCACTTATGTTCAGTGGGGTGTGGGTTTGTTTGTTCCTTCTGAAGTCCACAATCATCTCCTTTGTCTTCTTCACATTCATGTGAAGGTTATTCTCTTTGCACCAGCTCTCCAGGTGTTCCACCTCCTGCCTGTAGCTGGACTCATCATTGTTTGTGATGCATCCCACCACAGCTGTATCATCTGCAAACTTTACAATATGACAGCCCGGATGGGTAGCTGCACAATCATATGTGAGCAGAGTGAACAGGAGAGGGCTCAACACACAGCCTTGAGGGGAGCCAGTGCTGAGGGTTATGGTGGAGGAGGAGAAGTTGTGGATCTTCACTGACTGTGGTCTGTTTGTTAGAAAGTCTAGTACCCAGTTACAGATGGAGGGGCTTAGTCCAAGTGTGGATAGTTTGTCCATAGGAGTTTGGGGGATCATGGTGTTGAAGGCAGATGTAAAGTCTACAAAGAGCATACGGACGTAGGAGTCCTTCTGATCCAGGTGGGTGAGAGCAGTGTGGACCACAGAAGAGATTGCATCTTCTGTTGATCGGTTCTCACGGTATACATACTGATGAGGGTCCTCATCGATGTTGATGGATGTTTTGATGTGGGTCATGACCAGTTTCTCAAAGCATTTTGCGACTATTGGGGTGAGGGCTATCGGCCAATAGTCATTCAGACCAGTCACTGTGGAGCTTTTTGGGACTGGGATGATGGTGGCGGTCTTCAGGCAGGTGGGAACTATTTCCATGGCAAGTGAGGTGTTAAAGATGTCTGCCAGCACATCGCAGAGCTGATCTGCACATTCCTTCAGAACTTTCCCGGGGATGTTGTCCGGACCAGTTGCTTTATGAGGATTGATCCTTTTGAGACTACCTCTCACTTCTGCTACGGTCACGCTGAGGTGCACTTCATCTGGTGGTGAGGTGAGTTTGGTGCTGGGTGGTCTATTTGGATCTTCAAAGCGAGCATAAAACTTGTTGAGGGCATCAGGCAGAGATGGGTCCTTTGGGCATTTTTTGCTCTTTCCTTTATAGTCAGTTATGCATTTAATGCCCCTCCACATGCTCCGTGGGTCTTGTGAGGTGAACTGACCCTCAATCCTCTGTGCATATGTGGCCTTGGCCCTTTTAATGCCAGCAACCAACACATTTCTGGTTTTTCTCAGCTCCTCTGTGTCTCCAGACTTAAAGGCGGCGTTCCTGGCTACCAGCAGGGTGCGAACCTCTAAGTTTAACTAGGGTTTTTTGTTAGGGTAACATTTAACATATTTTTTTATGGATACATTTTCAGAGCATGTACTGATGTAACCCAATACTGATGAGGCATAAAGTTCCAGGTCCACTGGGCCTCCATCAGCTGCAGCCTTTCTGAAAACACTCCAATCAGTTTTTTCAAAGCAGTCATTCAGCATGGAAGAGCTGTTTTGGAGCCAACATTTGACTTCCCTTTGTTCAGGTCTGGAGCGTCTCAGCAGGGGGGGTAGGGCTGGGGCCAAAAGAAGCGAGATATGATCTGAATGGCCGAGAGGGGGGCGTGGCTTCGCTGTGTACGCGCCTTTCACATTGGTGTACACGTGATCGAGGGTGTTACTCCCCCGTGTTGCTATGGATACGTGCTGGTTAAAGTTTGGGAGACAGTCTCTTAAATTCACGTGATTAAAGTCACCTAAAACAATGCAAAGCCCCTCTGGGTATTTACTCTGATGAATGTTATATTAATTTATAGACCTCCCAAACCGCATGTTTCATTTAACTCAGAGATGCATGACCTCTTCACTTTTTTCTGCACCTCCCCTGTGAAGACTATTTTTCTTGGCGACTTAAATATCCACGTGGACAATTCTTCTTCACCTCTGGCAACAGATTTTAAGTCTCTTTTGGACTCTCTTAATCTCACTCAACATGTTGACGCCCCTACGCACAGCAGGGGGCATACTCTGGATTTGGTGATTACAGACACTGTACTCATCAATAACTTATCTGTATATGACCTGGGTGTCTCAGACCACAGGGTCATCTCCCTGGAAGTGCCTTCATCTTCGCCTGCTTCAAACCCAAAACGACCCATCCAGTTCCGTGACCTTAAAAACATTTCCCCTGATGTTCTGTCTGCTGATCTTCACACCCTGACCGCTGTCAATCATCCTTCTGCAGATGACTCTGTGGATTACTACAACCAATCTCTTCGGGAGCTCCTGGACCTACACGCCCCCTTGAAGACAAGACTGGTGTCTTTCTCGCGTTCAGCCCCTTGGTACACTGATGAGCTGCGCAAGATGAAGGCAACTGGCCGTGCTATTGAGAGACGTGTAAAATCATCTGGTCTCTCTGTGCATAAGCAGGCATATAAAGAACATCAGAAAGCGTACGCCTATTCTCTTAAAGAAGCACGCTCCAAATATTATTCTAACATCATCAACACCTGCCCTGGAAACTCTAAACAGCTCTTCTCCACAATAACTCGTCTGCTTAATCCCATTAAACAAACTCTTGAGGACTCTGCTCAAAAATGCGACCTGTTTCTTTCATCTTTTAAAACCAAAGTTGACACTATCAGATCTCAGCTCCACAACCTCCCTGTTCTCAGTGTGCCACCTACCCGTCTGCATTCTGGGACCCTAAACAGCTTTGACGAAGTTGTTCAGAGTGAGGTGGAGGCCATCATCAAGAAAATGAAGCCTTCATCCTGCGCCCTGGATCCTTTCCCCTCGTCTCTCATAAAAACCAATCACTCTGCAATAGGCCCACTAATCACTCAAATAATAAATCAGTCTCTACAATCTGGTCATGTTCCACTGCCTCTAAAAACTGCCATCATTAGGCCTCTTCTGAAAAAATCTAATTTGGATCCCGACATTTTTTCTAATTACCGCCCAATTTCACACCTCCCTTTTCTGTCTAAAGTGCTGGAAAAAGCTGTTGCTGCTCAGCTGCAGGACCACCTACAACAACACTCCCTGTATGAGAAGTTCCAGTCTGGATTCAGGGCAGCTCACAGTACAGAGACTGCATTGCTGAGAGTTACCAATGATGTCCTCTTGGCTGCTGACACTGGCTCTCCCTCCATCCTTGTCCTCCTTGACCTCACTGCAGCCTTCGACACTGTGGACCATAGTATCCTCCTCCACCGTCTTCATGTGGAGGTCGGTCTCTGCGACACCGTCCTGGACTGGTTCAAATCTTTCCTCTCCAATAGGCTGGAATGTGTTAGTCTTGGCAACGCCACGTCCCAGACAGTCTGTGTCTCCTGTGGTGTCCCTCAGGGGTCGGTTCTGGGGCCCCTGCTGTTTTCCCTTTACATGCTGCCTTTAGGTCAAATTATTAATCAGTTCAACATTTCTTTTCACTGTTATGCCGACGATACACAGCTTTACATCAGGACTGGAGCATCCTCATCTTCCACCTTGTCATCTCCATCTTCACTCACTGCCCTCTCTGCCTGCCTGGAGGCAATTAGGGCATGGATGAATCAGAACTTTCTTCAATTAAACTGCTCCAAGACTGAGGCCATACTGATTGGCACCCCTCACCAGGTACAAACATCTCCTATAACAACACTTTCCTTTTCTGGACAAGACATCCCCCTCTCCACCTCTGTTACTAATCTTGGAATAAAAATGGACTCCAATCTTACATTTGAGAATCACATTAAGCTTCTGTTTAAAACTTGCTTCTTCCATCTTCGAAACATCTCCAGACTTCGCCCATCCCTAACTTTTTCCGATGCTGAGAAGCTCGTCCATGCTTTTGTCTCCTCCAGGCTCGACTACTGCAACTCCCTGTTTATTGGAATCCCTGCCAAAAACCTACAAAAACTTCAATATATTCAAAACAGTGCAGCAAGGATCTTGTTGAGAGTTCGTAAATTTGAACATATTACGCCCATTCTCCATAACCTTCATTGGCTTCCTGTCGCCTACAGAATTCAGTACAAAACTGCTCTCATTACACATCAATGCTTACATGGAGCTTCACCAGATTATCTGAAGGATATTCTTATTCCATACTCATCCACCCGGTCGCTGCGGTCACAGAACAGTAATCTCCTTCACGTTCCGAGAACCAAATTAAGGACCATGGGAGACCGGGCTTTCAGTGTGGCTGCCCCCCGCCTGTGGAACTCTCTTCCTGACTGTCTGAGAGCCCCACAGTCTGTGGTTGACTTTAAGAGCGGCTTGAAGACCTTTCTTTTCAACCGAGCATACTCTACCTCCTCATGATTCTACTTTTGATCTTAGTTGATATTGTTATTGATTTTACTTGTTTTATTACTTGTTTTATTGACATTTAATTCTGTTGCACCTTGTAGCACTTTGAGATTTTCATTAATGAAAAGTGCGTTATAAATTGAATTCATTATTATTATTATTATTGATTTTCACACCCTGACCGTTGTCAATCATCCTTCTGCAGATGACTCTGTGGATTACTACAACCAATCTCTTCGGGAGCTCCTGGACCTACACGCCCCCTTGAAGACAAGACTGGTGTCTTTCTCGCGTTCAGCCCCCTGGTACACTGATGAGCTGCGCAAGATGAAGGCAACTGGCCGTGCTATTGAGAGACGTGTAAAATCATCTGGTCTCTCTGTGCATAAGCAGGCATATAAAGAACATCAGAAAGCGTACGCCTATTCTCTTAAAGAAGCACGCTCCAAATATTATTCTAACATCATCAACACCTGCCCTGGAAACTCTAAACAGCTCTTCTCCACAATAACTCGTCTGCTTAATCCCATTAAACAAACTCTTGAGGACTCTGCTCAAAAATGCGACCTGTTTCTTTCGTCTTTTAAAACCAAAGTTGACACTATCAGATCTCAGCTCCACAACCTCCCTGTTCTCAGTGTGCCACCTACCCGTCTGCATTCTGGGACCCTAAACAGCTTTGACGAAGTTGTTCAGAGTGAGGTGGAGGCCATCATCAAGAAAATGAAGCCTTCATCCTGCGCCCTGGATCCTTTCCCCTCGTCTCTCATAAAAACCAATCACTCTGCAATAGGCCCACTTATCACTCAAATAATAAATCAGTCTCTACAATCTGGTCATGTTCCACTGCCTCTAAAAACTGCCATCATTAGGCCTCTTCTGAAAAAATCTAATTTGGATCCCGACATTTTTTCTAATTACCGCCCAATTTCACACCTCCCTTTTCTGTCTAAAGTGCTGGAAAAAGCTGTTGCTGCTCAGCTGCAGGACCACCTACAACAACACTCCCTGTATGAGAAGTTCCAGTCTGGATTCAGGGCAGCTCACAGTACAGAGACTGCATTGCTGAGGGTTACCAATGATGTCCTCTTGGCTGCTGACACTGGCTCTCCCTCCATCCTTGTCCTCCTTGACCTCACTGCAGCCTTCGACACTGTGGACCATAGTATCCTCCTCCACCGTCTTCATGTGGAGGTCGGTCTCTGCGACACCGTCCTGGACTGGTTCAAATCTTTCCTCTCCAATAGGCTGGAATGTGTTAGTCTTGGCAACGCCACGTCCCAGACAGTCTGTGTCTCCTGTGGTGTCCCTCAGGGGTCGGTTCTGGGGCCCCTGCTGTTTTCCCTTTACATGCTGCCTTTAGGTCAAATTATTAATCAGTTCAACATTTCTTTTCACTGTTATGCCGACGATACACAGCTTTACATCAGGACTGGAGCATCCTCATCTTCCACCTTGTCATCTCCATCTTCACTCACTGCCCTCTCTGCCTGCCTGGAGGCAATTAGGGCATGGATGAATCAGAACTTTCTTCAATTAAACTGCTCCAAGACTGAGGCCATACTGATTGGCACCCCTCACCAGGTACAAACATCTCCTATAACAACACTTTCCTTTTCTGGACAAGACATCCCCCTCTCCACCTCTGTTACTAATCTTGGAATAAAAATGGACTCCAATCTTACATTTGAAAATCACATTAAGCTTCATTAAGCACATTAAGCCAGCCACTAGGGAGCACAAGCCAGTGTATCTCTTGTGTATCTCTTGTGCCGGTCCGAAGCCCGGGTAAATGGTGAGGGTTGTGTCAGGAATGGCATCCGATGTAAAACACTTGCCAAAACCATAATGCGAGTTCATCAAAGTGAAACAAAGTCAACACATTAAATTACAAAAGTACGACTAAAATCACAGGCAATGGAAAGTTAAGCACTTAGAAAAAAATTGTTTGATTGGGACATATAGTAATTTAATACAATTGCAGACCAGTGGTGGGTATGTAAAAGACATGAAAGAAGCTGGTGCGTCTAAATGTAAAGATCAGCAGACTCAGATGTTGCCTTGTATTAGACAGTTTTCCTTGCTCTTGACAGAATCTGTTACAGATCTGATAGTGGGTTTGGCAAAAGGTCAAATTGTGCAATTACCCAGCAAGTAGGGTGCACAGATTCTCCAGTGTCAGAACGAGTAGATATGGAATGGCAGCCACACAAGTAGTGTTTCCAGTTGCCCAACAAACCACACCAAGGTGTTGTATTTTGTGCCGAGCATTACAGAACCTCATAACTTCTTTACCTTTCATCTGGAAAGGAAACAACAACAAAAAATCACTGTAATACCACTTTAATTGGTGATATGTGACTTATCTGTGGTGCTGATTATCCATGCTGCTGATTTTATGCTGCTGATTATCTCATGCTGTTCTGTGATGTTCGTATGTCTATTTTTCTGTACTTCATTGTTGTGTGTTGCCTGTTGTTTGTTTGTACAGCACTTTGGTTGGCCTTGTTGCTGTTTAAAGTGCTCTATAAATAAAATGGTATGGTATGGTATACCCATCTGTTCACCACAGACTCATGTTCAGGCTGCTGTTGTTACACCATATTGTTTTACATTATTAATGTTTAGCATATATCTTAGATCTTTTAGCGTACCATTTGGCGTTCGTTTAGCGTGTATTTTAGTGTATATCTTAGATCTTCATATAGTGTTTCTTTTTATACTTTATACTTTTGCTATTGTTGGGTGTAACTGGGACCCCAAGTACATAATGTGATGGAAATGACAATAAACTTGAACTTGGAAACAATTGGACCCTTTGCAACACAATCTGTCATTTTGCACCATGTCTGAACAACTGCAGGACTACCAAATCACCATTTTATGCATAGACTGCAATCAACAGTAGAGCAAAGACAGCTGTTTTAGGAGTGGTGCAGCAGTCGGAAGGCATGGGTTGATGACAAGTGGTGTCATATCGTGTTCAGCAGTGAATCTGTGTAATGAATTTTCACACAAAAAGATACAATAGCTGCATGATTTAGTTATGCACAATCACCACTTGTATCCAGGCCTAGGGTGTGCCGCCCACAACCTGACAAAGGGCCAGCAGTGTGTCCTTATTGTCAACTCTATATTTGAACTGATATTTAAATTATTGCAATAATAATCACATGACCTTCCAGCATGTGCTGTTTCATTTCACATCCACCATTCTGTCTGGGTGCTTAACTTAAAAAAAAAAATTGTCAATGAATGTGTGTCAACATTTTAAACACACAAACCAAAGGCTTATAAATGAGATAATTTGTAGCAGGTGATAAAATCAGATGTGTTTAAAAAAAACACTAACACAGGTGTCTGGAACAGTCAGTAAGGAAAAAAAAAGTCCAACAGAAAATATCTTTAAAAAAAGCTAAGTCTGGTCCTCTGGACATTCAAAAAACAAAACAAAAAAGTTGAAACATTTCGTCTTTCGTCCTAAAGACTTCTTCAGTCTGAGATGCTGTATTCAGCTCAGTCTTATAAATAGCACCCTCTCACAGTGGATCAACCAGTTGGCTGATGACAGACAAAACTGGTTTCTGCTGTCAGCAGCAAACTGGTTGATATGTAAACCATATACATTCACTGAAAAGGTACAGCGTGAGCTCTGTTTCCCTTGAGTCTCTCGGCACATTGCAATAATAAATAAAGATAAGACAACCAAACTTACAGGTTTCTTTAAACTGAACAACATCAGTGTTGGTCCCTGAACTCACAACACTCCTCTGACTCCAAGTTTGGTTTAAAGTATGGTGCTCGCTATTAATTGTTGAACAAACAATATGTTATGCACAGATGCTTGGCTAATCATTGTACTATTTATGGAAAAAATGAGACTGTGTCCCTCTGGTGTGGATGACTGTTTTATTCACTCTGCCAGAGTCACATGAAGAAAGTGGATCGTCACAATTACTTGCTCACTTTGTGCTTCAGTACTAAGACATGCCAAGGAATCACCAAACTTTTATTATTATTTTATTTAGTTTATTCTCAGTGTGTAAAAAGCTTGTACAGCAGTTTCTGATGTCCTTTATGTTGCACTAAAATACCTGAGTTAACAGTGTCAGCTATGTTCTAATGTAATTTTCTTCATTCTATCCTGTAGCTACTTGTGGAGGTGAAGTTGTTTCCAATAAAACACTGTTTCTTGGAGATTAGTTTTCTGCAGAGTATTCAGTAGAATGATGAGCAAACTGGTCGGAAGACAATGTTCGTAATAAGGATTTTAATTAGCTAAT
Organism: Garcialebias charrua; assembly: GCA_038048925.1. Taxonomy (NCBI): domain Eukaryota; kingdom Metazoa; phylum Chordata; class Actinopteri; order Cyprinodontiformes; family Rivulidae; genus Garcialebias; species Garcialebias charrua. The sequence goes on along the minus strand of JBBPBX010011920.1, from coordinate 28,896 downwards.
CAAATAAATATTATGTTATTCATTTCTTTCCTGATAAGGTCTCAGTCATTCAAACACTGATTTAAAAAAAATCTAAAAGTAATATTGTTTTATAAAGCTTTAATTTCATATTTGACCAAGACATTTTTTTTCTTTTGGCAAGAAATAATGTTACTACTGAAACAGGAGTGAGGTTTGAAGATATCTCTTTCATTCATTCACTTATGCATTCAAATCCATCCTGCTGAACCGTTATATTCTGCCATGTTGTTTACTACCTCTCTTTAGGACGTTGTAAATGTTATAATTACCTTTTCACTTTTTGGTACTTTATTTTACAATTATTACATGCTTTTAGTATTTCTCGTTTGTTTGTTCTTTAACCCCCCCCCCAACCCCCGAGTCAAATCAGTTCTTCGCATCCTAAACATTGTATTGTTAACCCTGTGTTAACCTTGCACATGACAAATAAACACAACTTGAACTTGAACTATATGTTACAATTGTCTGCCATACACATCTCTAGTTGAAAAGCAAATTGCAAACTGCCAGTTTCTCCATAGCAGCAGCTTTATGATTTAACATTCTAAATGTTCCAAAGTTGCACATCGACTTTGATGTAATGACTTGAGTAAATTATAAATATTTTTAGTTACATTTGAAAATCTCAGTTAAGTTTTATACTTGCAAATGGTCAAAACACAACATGGTTGCTTATTCCTTGTAGTGCTGTGTCTACAATATTAAGTTTATAATCCTAATATTTACTTTGTACACTGAGAATAGGCTTCATGCTTCTATATTGTTTTCTTGTGTAAAGAATGTTTTGAAGCAGAGAAACGCCGATATAATCAATCAATCAATCAATCAATCAATCAAAACTTTATTTCAGACGCATATGGTCCATAGTAACAAAAACAACCACCACCAAAAATAAAAATATATAAAAAATTAAAAAGATAACATCAACAAGACACAGTAAAAATAGAATGTTCATCCATTGCCAAATAATTTGAGGCGCCAGTGATTCCACAGACTTGAATAGAACCTAACCGAGCTTTGTGCAGGGTTGGTCAGAGTATAGATGATGCTATTTGCAGAGTTTGTTAGCCTACACATACATCTGTACATAAGGTTACGAAGCACAGCTGCACAAGTTGGTACATTGGCATTTGCAAACATCTGGCTGGCACTACTCCATCGCGGCACCTTAAGCAGCATCCTCATGCCATCATTGTATGCCACCTGTAGTTTATGCATACTGCTCTTTCTGTAATGCCGCCACAGGTGTGCAGTGTACATTGGGGTACAATATGTTTTGAAGAGTGCAGTTTTTACAGACACTGAGCACATAGAGAACCTCCGAAGAAGCACATTAGCTTGTACATATTGCATACAACGCTGCCTGTAAATGTCCCTGTCATCAGACAGGTCAGCGGTTATGTAGTGTCCCAAGTATTTCACCTCCTCACTGACTTGAGGATGTTGCCAGACAGAGTGAAGTCAGGGAAAGATAATTTAGTGTCCTCTTTGCTCCTGATAATCATGATGATACTTTTTATTGCATTATATTTGATGTCAAAGTCCAGTCCATACTGCGAGCAAACTCTTAACAGTTGCTGCAGACCAGCACTATATGGACAAAATATAACGAGATCATCAGCATACATTAGGTGGTTGATGGTTCTATTACCAACCCAACAGCCAGTCCTACATTGATTCAGCAGTTTAGATAAATCATCCATATACACGTTAAAAAAGCAAGGAGACAAAATGCTGCCTTGTCGCACACCATTACTCACATAAAAAGACGATGAAACAGATTTTCCCCATTTTACACACATAGACTGGTGAGCATACCAATACACTAAGATTCTTAAAAGATATTTTGGTACTCCTCTTTCATGCAATTTATGAAACAATTTCCCATGGTTTACATAATCAAACGCTTTTGAAGCATCTATAAAACACGTAAAAATTGTGGTATTATGCCTATTGTATAGATCCAAGATCTCCTTGAGAGCAAAAATGCACATATCAGTGCCAAGGTTTGGTTTGAAGCCAAACTGATTATCGGATGTCAGGAGAAACTTCTCCATTCTGTTTAACATAGCTCTCTCCAAGACCTTTGATAAAATACTGGCTAGAGCTATAGGTCGATAGTTGTCTTTGCTATTTATCTTACCAGCCTTATTCTTAACAATAGGCACTAAAATCACAGACAGTATAGAATCTGGTAAAATGCCATGAATTAAAAACCCAGTAAAACAAATGGCAAGCAAGGGAAAAAGTTTCCTGCTTGCAAATTTTAAATGCTCTGCGGATATCTTATCCGCGCCACATGCCTTATTATTTTTCAGCTTCATAACAATATCCACAACTTCTTGTGCAGAAATAGTAACATCTTCATGTTTGTCTATGTCGTTCAACACAAAGGGATTACTTTTATTACGGTTAAACAGTTCATGATAGTGTTCCTTCCATAATTGCATAATTTCATCTGGTCCATTTGCACCATCAATGTTTGTTGGCAAGGAGGTTTTTACATTATTGACTCTTTTAATTTCTTTCCAGAATTCTGTAGGACAGTTATGTTGTAATTTCATTGCAAGTGACTCAGATTTAAGTGCGTTTTCATTCCTCTTAATAAATCGTAAAACATATTTAAAATTAGCATTTGTCCTCTTCTTAAAATCAAATACTGGACCATGTGTAGGTTTGCCTGATTCAGCCCACAGTTTAAAAGCCCTTCTGGCTTCAGCATGAAGTTCTTTTGCATATTCATTCCACCCTGGCTTGGCTTGATGCTTTTTAATTTTGTGCAAAGATCTACTTGAGATAAGAAGTGATTTTAACACTTCCTCATATAGAGAGCACAACTCTGTGCCATGTTGCGTATTTTTGCAGTTCATGTCCGAACATCTCACTGCACTTTTTGGCAAAACAATAGTATTCAGCAAGGTTTCAGACTGGGTGCAGTATAGATTCAGCTCCTGCTCAGTCAGATTGTCCCAATTTATTTTTCCTTCTCGCCTGTCATTGTTTTCAGGCAAAAGGGCTGGTAGATTACCCATATCTATAGACAAGGAGACAGGGATATGATCAGATGTTGCAAATTCATAATTAATCCTGATGGTCTTTAAAGAGGTATGTGCATCCTCCGTGCAGATACAGTGGTCCAACCACGAAGTTGTGTACCAAGCCTCACTAATGTAAGTGTAGCTATCTACAGGCAAGAGCACTTCACTGGATAGGATCAACTTATTGCTGGAACAAAATTGCTTTAAGTGATTGGCAAATAATGACTTACAATCTGTCACGTCAGCATTCATATCCCCCACAATAAAAAAACAAGTGGATGGATTGTCCTGAATAAATGACACAATATATGCCAGCCTATTAAGATATTCATCTTCATTCTCGGGGCTTTCATAAGGTGTATATATATTCAGTATAATGAACTTTTTATCCCTGAAGCTGAACTCTATTCCTATAGCCCAGTCAACATCCAGTCTAATCACTTTAATCAGCTGATCGTACCTTTTATGCCACAACACTGCCACGCCCCCAGAAATTCTGCCCCGCACTAACTTAGTGCTAAAGTCAGTGGTTGATTCACCTGCACCATAAAAGTCTTCATGCAGGGAGTTGAGTCTGTCCAAGTCCTGTTTAGATAAAAAAGTCTCTTGAACGCACAGAACATCACATTTTTTCAGAAGTTCATCCACCACAAGACGACGTGATTTATCTGCCTCTGTTTGGCCAACGCGCAGCCCACGCACATTATATGACACATTAATATAACTTTAAGTGTAGTAAAAAATTACTAATAAACTTAAAAATAAAAATCATTAAAATAAAGAAGTAATCTAAAATTCATAAGCAGACAGAACCTGTATTATAAAACATTTTTTTCTGTATACCTTACAATAAAAATTAAATTAAATATTTCCTTATAATAGTCACATTGCAGTGTTAATATTTTTAGTATTTTTATAGTTCTTTATTGTTTAATAAATTTATCATCTATAATCTCAATTAAAGAAAATCATCCCCACTTCAACCCGCAGTTCAAACATTAAAGGTGTGTCAACAAAGGGGAGTGGTGGGGCAGAGGTTAGAGACGGTGGGCCTGTGATCGGAAGATCGCCGGTTCAAGCCCCAGTACCAACAACATGAAAAAAACGTGGGTGGAAAAGGTGAAACACCCACACCTGCCTCCACCCTCATTCACCCCACTCTGGGCCCCTGAGCAAGGCCCTTAACCCCCACCATCTGCTCCCTAAACAGGTCTCTGTTGAAAATGAGTTCTCGTGGCTCCTGGATAAAAAAAGGGTAAAAAAAAAAAACATGACACACAATTTGCATGTCTGCTGCAGTTTAGTTACCGAAGACAAAATCTTTGATAAAGACATTGGAAATTAAAACAATGAATTATTTTTCTTTAACTTACCTGGATCAAAACTGGGTGTAGTCCATTTGACAGCAATGTAAGCAACAAACAAGCTCACTATTAATAATTTTCCAAATGGTCCCATCTTATTTGACTTGCTCTGACTTTTAGGTAACACGAAGTTGCACAAGTGTCATGCAACTTATATGTGTTACAGTATGTTCCTGCTTTTTGAAAGAGGAAAGGCGTCTCTCTCTCTCTCTCTCTCTCTCGCTCTCTCTCTCTCTCTCTCTCTCTCTCTCTCTCTCTCTCTCAGGCACGCTCATCTTTTTCTGGTTGAAATACACACCGTTATTTTTTTAATATAAGTTATGTGCAATTAAAACCGCGGCAATATTTTACGGATTAAGTCGACAAGTTTTTATTTTATTTTTATTTAACTGACGAATCTGCTGCTTTGAAATACAGTTAGCCTTTCAACGCTCAACTTTATTGACAAAATGTTTGTTCGCAGGAGCAAACGGAGGCGGAGCAGACTTGTCCTTCAGTGCAGTGTAAACTAGCAGTGCAGTGTTGGAATTGTTCGTTAAAAAGGGCTCGTAAAGCACGATTACACAGCTCTGGACCACGATGGCAAGGATTTTGCCCTTACTGAAGTTAGTATTTTTATTTTCGTTGTTGACTTTCTTTTTAAATTATAGTAGTAGTGGGCAGTGGCTCATGTGCTAATGCACAATTAGCTTTCAAGCTAACGCTGTTAGTATGTCCAGGAGCTTGACAGCCGCAGAAACTTGTTCATGAGTAGTTCCCAGTTAGCACAAATTTGATAGATATATACATTACCTACATCTGGACTTCTAGTAAACTGACTTTGTTAAACTATTGGTGTCTACGTGTTTTCATTGTTGTTTTGTGGTCCACGGCTGTCTAACATTAGCTGCCTTTGGTCCTGTCCTGTGCAGACTAGCCACCAAGGTGACCATCGCAGGAGGAGCTGTTTACGTGGCGTGGGACTCAGGTCTGCTGGGAAACAGTAAACAGGGCTCGGAGGCCCTGGAGAAAGCCAAAGCAGCTGTACCACCTGCCTTAGAGGAGTGGATGAAGTATTTCGGTCTTGAGGTAGAAATGATGGAATTACTGTATACTGTCATCTTTAACCACAGACTGAGTACTGTAATTTAAATCTGGTAAATTCCATACAGTTTTAGTCAATGATGGATTTTTTTTAGTAGTAGTGTTGGTAATGCCAGTGATCTGTAACAAGTTGTGTTCTCCCAAAATGATATTTGTGACATCCCATATGTTTAAATACAATGATTACACCCTGTTCCAATGTGCACACATCTATTTTCTTTTTCACCATCCTCAGGCTCAGCTTCCAACCATGCCCACGGTGGAGTTTTCTCCTGTCAAATCATGGAACTCCGGTAAGAACGTGCCCTTTTCTCATTTAAAAAAAATATACTTGAATATTAAAAAATAAAAATAAATTCAGTGATGCATTTTGCTCACTCTTGGTGCGTTCAGTCATACCCATTAGCATTACATGTGTATAGCGATCAGTTTTGGTGTCATTTAACTTTGAGAGAAGTATTTTGTAGTTTCAAACTGCAAACTGATTTCTTTTTTTTCTTCTTCTGTCAATCCAGGAGTGCGGTGGACAATTTCAAATCTTTCTGCAGCTCCAACAAAGGCAGCTGAATATTCAAGTCAGGGAGCGCAGTATGTAAAGGACCTGGTCAAATGAACAGTAACTCTATGGGTGGCTTCACATTATCAGTTCACTTGACTTTTGCACTTGAAATGACAGTACTCCTTAAAAATGTGTCTCCCCTGTCAAGAAGATGGTAAACATCAAACTGTTAAGTGACATCCAGTTACAAGGACTGCTTTCTTCTGAAGGATGCTGTTTTTTTTATTAAATGTGCTTTAAAATGAAAGTAGTGCATAACACAAAGAAGGAAAAGGTATTTGAAATATCTTGTTCATTTTGTGTTTAACAGTAAATTAAATGTCACTAATGTCCTTTTATTAAAGTTGAAACTATCTTGTCCACTAGTTTAAATAATGTGAATGTTGTGTGTATATATATATATAATGTATACTGTATATGCAATTTCACTATTCAGAATAAGAACAACCTTAAAACATTTCGTCTTCAGCTTGATTTATTGAGTCAAATCTCAATTACATCTTGTGTTTGAACAGAAACAGGCAAACCCTTTTATTACAAAATAATAATATGAACAGCCATTTTATTCTGCAACAAATTCAAAACTGGAGGCAACTGAAGCAAAAAGAGCACAATAGTTTGACTCAACCCCACGCAACACAATCATTATTAACAGTGATGTATAGTGTTCATGTCTTTAATGAATGGTGGAAAAAATATTCTAGCACAATTTGTCTCATGACAAAATAAAGTTATGAAACCTTCAGGCACTGTTTAGGTGATGCATCTAGTTAAACAGAAAAGGTAAAATAGCTTACTGAAAGATATACAACAAAAAAAGGCCAAACCAAACCAGTGACTACAATAATCACAAAATTTTAATGAACTCTGTTGGGGGCAAGCAAACGTGTGATTTTAAAGACTGAAAACAAATTGGTTTATTAGCCGATTGAATTCTGGAAACAGTTGAGATTTTAATAGATTTGTTCAAAGGAGGATTATGTTGTAAAAAAAATGGTTATAAAATAAAGAAGCAAGATTATTCACAAGTTTCACAGAGTAAATACTGTACTGTCATCTGTAAGTATTGCAGCTTAATTCCTTTCCCCCTTCATGCATGTAATTTAAAGCATATATCTGCCCCTTTTGTTTTAAAGAACACACAGCAAAGTATTAGACTGCACAATAAACTACGTAAACTTTATACAATAAAGTGCTGCCCACAACATCAACGGTGAGATTTATGCAAACAATAAAATGTTTAAAAAATTTTAAAGGACATTTTCAACACCACTTTTGCAAACCGATGGTTGAAGAACTTTCCTCAAACTACCGATGAACGCTAAAGAGCAGCCATCGTTTGCAGAAATATAAAGCACAGTTTACAAATGGTATGTACAACATTGCCAAACTGACAAGCCTAAAGGCACTTTCTGATTTGTGTGCGTTCAATTACTAATTTAGCAACTCGAGAACACCGCGGTGTTCTTAAATCACCACTCGGAGCATTTTTAAACCCTTCACAAGACAAGCCAAGTTAGACAAATTAAATATCTAGCCAATTAAGAGTTCAACTATAAAAGTTGAAACCTGGTCCAAAAATGCAGGACTGTACTGGCATTTGAGAACAAATGGGCCTAATTGAAGTGATTTTGTAAGACTGACTTCTAGTACGAACAACAAATTAAAGCTTTTATTTCAAACACTGTGTTACAAGCTCGTTAGCTTAAGAACCCCGAAAACAAAAAGTGTGATTGGACAACATTCTGTGCTGCTTTTAAAGTCAATGAGATTTACGGTAATTAAGAGTCGCTTAACAGACTGATTGATGGCAACAATGCAATGCAGTAACGACTGCACAGCCCATAGCAGCACAATATTAAAGTGTCCAATGTAAGGTTTCATAGGAAGCAAACACCTTTCCAAAGTAAAAAGCATAGCAGTGCTACAGTTCTACTGTGCATATAAACACAAAGGGCACTAACTTCTGAACAATAAAGCATATCAGCTACTAATCAACCCTGCCATGTTTGTGAATAACAGTTGAACAACTGAACAAAAAGTGAATGAGGTGGCTGGAGGATGAGATAAAGTGTCCACAATGTCTAGGTGGTTTTGACCAGATCATAGACATGAATATGAAAGTCATCATCATATTTAATGTAGTATACAGAGGGTTTGGCTGGGACCTGGTAGATGACTAGTCCTGTCCGCTTCACATTCTTGTCTGTAACATACTCCACTTGTTTCCCCACCAGACTTTCTGTCTCTTCTCCTGGTTTTCTGTCTGCAGGCAACAGGTGCTTGTTTTCTGTGAAGAGGGAACATCTACAAATTACCAACACATGACGTAACACCAACAGTACAACAAAATCTCTCTGAAGGGTTCATTTCTCAGTGGTTGCAGACGACGTGCGCTTTGTTGCAATATTTTGTTCTTAGGAAACGCTAGACATGCTGGAGTAATGCACACAAATGTGAGGTGCTGATGTAGAGCTGTGCCGTGGAAGTTTTGGTTCTGAAACAGGAGCGTTAATTTGGCTTGATCATCTGTGCAAGGAGTCCATAGTAAATGTGAACATTTTTGTCATCGCATGCCCCTTTAGAACATGTGTAGAATACAGGTAGTCCTCGACATACGGCGGCCTCGACTTTACGAACGCATCTTATTAATAAATAAATTAAAAAATTGAAAAATCTTATTTTATGTGTTTAAATGTTCTTGATTTTATGTGTACAGCACTTTGTTGCAGCCGTGGTTGTTTTAAATGGCTTTACAAATAAATTATAATTTTTATTACTGTATTATTATTTTGAAGCCGATTACGCAGTTTTCGGCAGTGTTCGGCAGTTGTCGTTTAGCTTCGGTTACCTCCAGCTTCGACAGCCGGCTTTGGACAGACCGTCTGTCCAATCAGAGATTGCTTCGCTCCGATAAATGAGCTGGAAACGACTCTGTGGACGTCTCAGGTGGATGAACGGATTGGCGGCCTGGATGTTGTTGGCACCCGGAGCTAACAAACTAAAACGCGGATGGACAGTTTGGCGGTTGGTGGCACCCGGAGCTAACATGCTAACGCCAGCCCCACCGGGGAGACGGAGCCGACGGGCGGCGGAGATGCCTGCTGCGGCCGGGAGCTAACATGTTACGCCAAAATTACACTACTTGCGGTCCGCTCCGCAGGTCGCAGCTGAGCGTCTCAAACTCCAGTTTCCACTACCTCCGCTCAGCTCAGGTCCGCCTGGATGCGCCGCTCCTAGACGCATGCGCGGGATTTGCGAGATCGCGCGATAAATCAAGTGATAAATAAGTAAGTCAGAACAAAACAATTCATTCGGTGGAAGAAGGAGAACAACAGTAGAGACTGCTGCCTTGATCTTCTCTCGTAAATGAGCGACAGGACATGGTTTGAGCAACAGGAAGTGAGGTATTACATTTTCAGAATAAAATACTTTATTTATTTATTTCTTGTATTGCGTTTGTAGGCGTAGTCATAAATGATAGTTTGAAAGCATTTTTGTACAAATAAATCCGTATAGAGCTAGGATTAGTCCGCCCGTGGTGATTTTATTTTGTAAATACGGAAGTTGTGCTCGTTCCTTTTCCTGTTGGTGCCTCCGCACAGCTCCGGCGTCCGGCAGAAATAGAAAAATTTCTAATTTTGACGGACTGCCGTCCGCTCTCCGCAGCTCGCCGCCGCCGTGCGGAGCCAGTGTAAATTCTGTCATTGATTATAATGGGTGCGTATTTGCTGCGGAGGTCGGACCGGAGCGGGGCGGAGCCGCAACGCGTGTGGTGTAATTTTGGCGTTAACGTGGAGAAATGGCTTCACCAGCTCACAGTAAGTTATTAACTATTTTTATGGCTCCAAATGTTTGGAGCTAACAAGCAGTTACAAACAGTTTGGACCGCGTGAAGCTGCAGAGCTCGGACGTGCAACGAGCCAACATGCTAACAGACATGCTATCTATTTTTTTTCCCTTCATTATGGCTCCAAATGTACTGTATGTGTTTTTTGATAATAATTATGTAGGGCACTGTTAGGATAGACAAAGTGCTTGGTAACTTGGTAACTGTACAGTGCCGTACATGTACGTGTATAAGTGGCGGCTCGTGTGTTTTTGACTTACGGCGATTTTCGACATACGAACGGCTGTAGGAACGGAACTTGTTCATAAGTCGAGGACTACCTGTATTTCAAGGCTGTAGTAAATGTATGTAAACCTTTTTAGCAATGTGAGGTGTGACAGTTTATTTGAGAGAGATAGGCTGTGCTAAGCTGTATGGGGGAGTGGTGATGCAGAGGTTGGAGGTGGCCTGTGATTGGAAGGTTGCCGGTTTAACTCCCTGTACCGACAACATCAAAATGAGGGAGGGAAAGGTGACACAGTCACACCTGCCTCCACCCTCATTAGCCCCAATCTGGACCCTTGGACTTGGGAATTATTTTTACACCGTATGCCCTTCCTGACACAACCACTGAGCTACCACTGCCCTCTTGTGTGGAGCAGAGAGCTGCCATCTAGGGTGCCTGCGGGAGCAGGTGGTGGGGATAAGGGCCTTGCTTAAAGGTCCAGAGTGGGGCAAATGAGGGTGGAGGCAAGTGTGGGTGCTTCATCTTTCCCACCCACATTTTTTAATGTCAGTCAAGGAAGTTGAACCAGTGACCTTTCAATCACAGGCCCACCTTCTCTAACCTCTGCACCACCACACCCACTTGTTATTTAATCACAAAGTAATAAGATGTTTCTTATTTTACTTTAGTATCATACAATCTTAATAAGATTGTTAAGTCATGATTATTTAAAGGACATGTATCAAAAAATAAGAATAATGTCAAATTAGCATCTACTTTTTCCTGCATGTTTAAACTTGTTCATAAATTTAGAATTTCAGATTGTCCAGAACTAACAACAAATTTCATAAACCGTGAAGAGGTAGCACTTGAAAAAATATATAAAAATCACTTTTTGTTATGCATGGAGCAGTTTTTATTTTATCTTTGCTTTCCTTTCCAAAATTTAAGGCTGCACAGAGGTCTGTTGGAGTCAGTCTCCCCACTATCACAGACAGTACACCTCCAGATGCAGGAAGAGGGCCACTTGCATCATGAAGGACCCCACTCACCCAGCACACACACTTTTTGCCCCACTCCCCTCAGGAAGGAGGTTGAGGAGCATCAAATGTAGAACCACTAGACTGAGGAACAGCTTCTACCCTGAGGCTGTTAGACTCATGAATAAATAAATGATAAGAATAATCACTGCAAAATATCACATCATGCTGATGCTGATGTTTTCTTGTTGCTGTGTTCATCTGTGACCATCTGCTCATACAGACTCATGTTCGTGCTGCTGCTTGTAATGATGTTTTTCTATTACATTGGTGCTTAGTGTATTACTAGTTGATGTTTTTCTTAGTTCATATCTTAGATGTTACTACTGTTCTTCTCTTACATTTTTTTGTTGTTGGATGTAACTGGGAACCTGTGTACATTATCTCGTTTCATCATGCGGTGCAAATGACAAAGTTTCTCTGACTCTGACTCAAAACCTTGGGGCGAGTTTATCACAGATCCTAAATCTTTGTGAGGCAGACGCTGTTAAACACAAAGTACCTTCTTCAGGCAAAATCCTCAGATCTCCATCAGCGTAGTCGTCCCACAGCTGGTACATATAAAGAACAGGGTCCTTTTCATAAGTGATATAATACCAGTTGGTCATGATTGGAGCTCTGGACAGGACCATGCCTCTCCACTCATTCTTCTCGCCATCCTCCTTTTCAAACAGATGCTCCACAGCTTTGCCCACCAGCTCCTCAGCCCCTGGGGGTATCCTTAGTTTGTTGTTCACTGCAGAGACACAGGCACAGAGAATACATATTTTGGTTGGTGTGTAAAATAAATGAACTGATGAAAGTGGGCACAGACAAAACGGAAAGTTGTCACAGACTCACCAACAGTCTCCGACAATACTTGCAGGTTTGACACTCTCTCATCCTTGAACAACTCGATGCCATAGACGCAGTCAAAGCCGTCGTACTTCACCATAAAAAGGGAGGGATTTACACTCAGTCTGTCGAGTACCGTTCCTTTCCATTTGCTTTGGTTCCCCTTCTCTCGCCAGTTGTGCTGAATGCGAATTCCCACAATGTCATTAGGATCTGGGGTCAAGGTGTCACTCAGCTCCCCACTGCTTCGCTTTCTGATAATAAACAAGTACAATAGCAAAAGTGAAAACACATTTTTCATTTCTGGAAGAACAAAATTCATCAAATCTATCAATTTAATTTTAATTTACAAACCGGATTCCCAAAAAGTTGGGACACTAAACAAATTGTGAATAAAAACTGAATGCAATGATGTGGAGATGGCAAATGTCAATATTTTATTTGTAATAGAACATAGATGACAGATCAAAAGTTTAATCTGAGTAAATGTAACATTTTAAAGGAAAAATATGTTGATTCAAAATTTCACAGTGTCAACAAATCCCAAAAAAGTTGGGACAAGTAGCAATAAGTGGCTGGAAAAAGGAAATTGAGCATATAACGAACAGCTGGAAGACCAATTAACACTAATTAGGTCAATTGACAACATGATTGGGTATAAAAAGAGCTTCTCAGAGTGTCAGTGTCTCTCAGAAGCCAAGATGGTAAGAGGATCACCAATTCCACCATTGTTGCGCAGAAAGATAGTGCAGCAATACCAGAATGGTGTTACCCAGCGTAAAATAGCAAAGACTTTTAAGTTATCATCATCAACCGTGCATAACATCATCAAAAGATTCAGAGAATCTGGAACAATCACTGTGCGTAAGGGTCAAGGCCGTAAAACTCTACTGGATGCTCGTGATCTCCGGGCCCTTAAACGTCACTGCACCTCAAACAGGAATGCCACTGTCAAGGAAATAACAGAATGGGCTCAGGAATACTTCCAGAAAGCATTGTCAGTGAACACAATCCACCGTGCCATCCGCCGTTGCCAGCTGAAACTCTACAGTGCAAAGAGGAAGCCATTTCTAAGCAAGCTCCACAAGCTCAGACGTTTGCACTGGACCAGGGGTCATTTAAAATGGAGTGTGGCAAAATGGAAGACTGTTCTGTGTCAGATGAGTCACGATTTGAAGTTCTTTATGGAACACTGGGACGCCATGTCATCCGGACCAGAGAGGACAAGGATAGCCCAAGTTGTTATCAACGCTCCGTTCAGAAGCCTGCATCACTGATGGTATGGGGTTGCATGAGCGCTTGTGGCATGGGCAGCTTGCATGTCTGGAAAGGCACCATTAATGCAGAGAACTATGTTCAGGTTCTAGAACAACATATGCTCCATCTAGACGTCATCTCTTTCAGGGAAGACCCTGCATTTTTCAACAAGATAATGCCAGACCACATTCTGCAGCAATCACAACATCATGGCTACGTAGGAGAAGGATCCGGTACTGAAATGTCCAGCCTGCAGTCCAGATCTTTCACCTATAGAGAACATTTGGTGCATCATAAAGAGGAAGGTGCAACAAAGAAGGCCCAAGACGATTGAACAGTTAGAGGCCTGTATTAGACATGAATGGGAGAGCATTCCTATTTCTAAACTTGAGAAACTGGTCTCCTCTGTCCCCAGACGTCTGTTGAGTGTTGTAAGAAGAAGGGGGGATGCCACACAGTGGTAAAAATGGACTTGTCCCAACTTTTTTGGGATTTGTTGACACCATGAAATTTTGAAACAACATATTTTTCCCTTAAAATGATACATTCTCTCAGTTTAAACTTTTGATCTGTGATTTGTGTTCTATTCTGAATAAAATATTAGATGTTGGCACCTCCACATCATTGCATTCAGTTTTTATTCACAATTTGTTTAATGTCCCAACTTTTTTGGAATCCGGTTTGTATAAAATTCACGAATCTCAATGGGAAATAATGCTTAAGATGTTTAGTGGATATATACTGATTTAAATTAATCTGTTTCTCTAGTTTTTTTCCCCCCAGTGGTAACACTAAACCTCTGTACACGGGGTAATAATATAATAATAATTGAAAGAGATTCACTATTTGCTCAGTAGTGACTGGACAGTATTGTTCAGTCTACAGCTGTTATTTTTAACCCAGAGCCTGGCTCTACCCGACCCAGATTAAGGCCGGTCCAATCCATAATAATGTGCGGGCCGGGCTTTTGATTGCGTTAGCGGACGCGCGAGGCTGACGATCCAATTATATGGCAACATTGCTTGCCATACAATCACCAGCACGCAGCCATTTGACCATGCACTGACCGGCCTTGAAAGAGGTAAAAAGTTCAGTGAAGTTTCAGATGGACTACTGCCAGCGATCCATCAGCCCTAATGGACGTTCATTCAGCCGCTGCACTCATCGGATGAGCACGGCCGATAACCCAAACAGGTGAGATCACAAAATAGCCGACATTTTCGAGCAGGGTCCAATGCAGGCAGAAGCAGTGGAAGCTTTTAATGGGCCGGGTCAGATTTTGTGGACCTGAATGCAACTCTAGTTCAGTCCCTATGAAAAAACTAAGAACAAAATAACAATATTGATAGTGACCATGAACCACTAGTTGATTCAGTCTAAATGTTATGCTCTCTGAGGCCATTTGATTTCATAATACAGTAATCTAAATTGTTACTGTTAACGTATTGCATATATGCTATGTAACAACATAAATACACTTTTTACATTGGCCACAACTATACATGTACCTTTATTGAAATCATCAAAAATGGCTGCAGTAGCTCTGTTTTGACCTACCTGCCCCTTTTCTTGGACATCATAACTCCAGAAATTCAGCTGTTACTATTTGACAGAGACAAAAGAAATATTCAGCTGTTTGGTTAACTGTAACTTGTTTGTTAATAGACATAACCACATTGTCACCGTCAGATTTACAAAAATACAATTTTAAGGGGTTGGTCTGCTGAAAAGACTGACAACTTCAACAACCAATGAGCTGGCTTGGTGGAGCAACTTCCTGAGTACACTGGAGGTCACATCATGCACAGAGTCTACAAGTCTATAAGAATGATACATTTAATTAATACGTAAACAAATAAGTTAGCTGAGTGGCTGGAAGAAGCTAACGACAAGGTGAAACCTTACCTCAGTTACGCATTTATAACAATGGCTTACAAACTTACATAATAAACATTTCGAGGGGGTTCACGTCCTAACTATTCAACCAGTAGTGCAGTAGGTAACTTAACTAAAAGCTACACGGGACCCTGCAGGTTCTGTCTGTTCATATTGCAGATGTTACTGAAGCAGGTAAAGCGGAGGCGTTCAAATACCCGCTCCCCCGCACTCCCTGACAGTAGCTAACCAACAAACACCGGTAATAACTGAATGTTAACATCCTTATCTTTGCGTGTAACACAATTTAATTACCTTCAAGCTGATTTCATGTCAGTATTTTTCGGTTCGTTTGGCTGATATTGATGTCATCACACGCCAACCGCAAATCTCGCGAAACCTATAAAATGGGAGCTAGTTTTCACGGGGGCGGAGCCTCGGTTACCATGACGGCAGACATACACGTAAGCAGGCGCGGAGAATTGTGGGTATTGATGTTTTTTTTTAAATTTATTTAAATTTATTCATTTCAAATTTAAAAGAACACAAAAACCTATTTACAATTCCACGTAAATAAAAAAATCCAACATTACATGAAATGAAAGGAAGCAGAAGAAGATAAAAGCTTATTATGTCTGCCCCTTCTTTAACAAAATTAATTCAAACAATCAATTCAAACAACAGTAATCCACAAAAAATTACACAATAAATATCTCAGCATACTTTACCATACATAAATTTTGATACAAACCAATTTATATATATTTTTCCAGAAACCTAATTTTATTCATTTTCTTCAACAAAGTCTTTTTTTTTTTTCTTTCATTCAACCTTTATTTAGTCAGGTAAATCTTTTGAACCTCATGGGCTCATTTACGAAAGCGACCTGCTAAAACTAAAGAACAATGAACAGCAGTGATAGAATTTCATTAAACAATAAACAAACAAACAATAAACAATAGAAAACAAAAAGAGAGAAAAAAACAAAAGATTTTTTTTTTTTTTTAACAAAGTATCAAAAAACTAGCAAAACATTATAAGGTAGACGTATAAAATCAAAGACAGGAACAAATCTGCATTGGTTTTTGCCAGGATTCCAACAGATTCTGAAAACCATTTAGAGAAGTCAAGGTCGAGAGCTTCAGATCTTTTTGTAAGATATTCCATGAAGCAGGAGCAGAATAGGAGAAGGCCCTTTTTCCAAGTTCAGTCCTCACTGACGGAACACTGCAGGTAATCATGTCCTGAGAGCGCACACTGTAGCTGCACTCACGCAATGTTAATATCATTTTCTAAACCATTCCATAGACCTATTCTATAAATTATAGTAGACCTACTCTTTAAGAGAGTTCTATGTTGTGGCATATCAAAAAAATCTGTACCTAAGTACTCCTTTTTATAAAAAAAACGTTTGGCTATTTGAGGGTAATGTGAAGTTCTGAGCCTTGTACAGTATTAAAAGAATATTGTAGTCAACCAGATCATAAAATTTCAGTAATTTCAATTTGCAAAACAAAACATTTGATGGATGGTAATAATGCTTTCGAGTGATAAAAAAACAAGTCTTGATCCCTTGGTTTTATCTAATTTTAGACCCATTTCTAATTTACCCTTCCTCTCCAAAGTTTTAGAAAAAATCGTTCTTATGCAAATTCAGCCTTTTTTGGAAAAAAGCACACTCCTTGATAAATTTCAATCTGGTTTTAGATCCCGGCATAGCACAGAATCTGCATTGCTGAGAGTTCATAACGACATAGCTCAGTCAGTTGACTCTGGATGCCCAGTAGCTCTGGTGCTTCTCGACCTCACAGCAGCCTTTGACACTGTGGACCACTCTGTCCTTCTGTCTCGTCTCCATGATTTTGTTGGGATTCGTGGCACGGCCCTGAAGTGGTTCACGTCCTATTTATCTGATAGGACTTTCTCTATCTTGCTCAATGGCTACTCTTCCTCTACAGCCCCTCTTCTGTGTGGGGTGCCCCAGGGTTCCATTTTGGGCCCTCTGCTCTTTTCCTTGTACCTGTTGCCACTTGGATCTATTATAAGACAACACAATGTCAACTTTCATTTTTATGCAGATGATTTGCAGATCTATTTACCATTAAAGCTTCAGTATGTAGCTTTTTTTATGAACATATTTCTTCACTCTGTCACTACCTCCTGACAGACTGATGTTAGCCAGGTAATCTCTGAAAAAAAATTAAAAAAAATATTGTCCCCTTGCTTCTCCAGGTGGTAAATAAGCATTTCTAAAAAGAAAAGGTGACCCGCCATTTTCCAGCCAATAAAAACAGAGTTTGTAACCAGCCAATAAAAACAGAGCTTGAATTTGAATCAGCCAATAAAAACAGAGCTTGAATTTGAAATTCAACAGACCACAAGGGGGCAGAGCCACATATGGCTCTGAGGGGGAGGGATCAGAATGCTTTGCCTGTTGAAAATATTTCTAAGTGCTGCAGTTCTACAGAAACTGCATACTGAACCTTTAAG
>JBBPBX010011919.1:20605-55017 GCA_038048925.1 Garcialebias charrua | reverse complement strand
GGTGTGTGTGCGTGCGTGCGTGCGTGTGTGGTGGGAACATAGCATTAGTTTAATGAAACTACAAACAGGTGTGGAACAAAATAAAACCAGGAAACGAAGTGTTTCATAACAGAATATAAATGTTTCAGTTGTAAGAGAACACAAACCAGAAGGAAGGTTTTAACATTTGAGGTTGGCTTTTAGAAGTTCATCACGTGTTGTGTGATTTCTGGAATGGCAGAAGCAGACATAATAGAAACCTACCGTTCACCGTGTTCAGTTAGGGGTTGAATAAATGTACAAATGTGTGATTCATTCATTCATTCATTCATTCAACCTTTATTTATACAGGCTAGCCTCGTTGAGTCACGGGGACTCATTTACAAGAGGGACCTGTCTCACTCACACCAAACAACCATCCACTCTCACACTCACACCTAGGGTCAATTTAGAGTCACCAATCAGCCTAACAAGCATGTTTTTTGGTCTGTGGGAGGAAACCGGAGTACCCGGAGGAAACCCACGCATGCACGGGGAGAACATGCAAACTCCACCCAGAAAGGCCCCGGACCGGGATTTGAACCGGCAACCTTCTCGCTGAGAGGCAGCAGCTCTACCAGTTGTGCCACTGTGCTGCCCAAATTGTGATTGTTCCCGTTTGTGTGTCCAGAGATACGTGGATGGCGGGATCAGTGATAACCTGCCACAGTCGGAGATGAAGAACACCATCACCATCTCTCCCTTCTCTGGTGAAAGCGACATCTGTCCTCGGGACAACTCCACGAGTTTCCACGAGCTGCGCTTCACCAACACCAGCATCCAGATGAACATGGGCAACTTGTATCGACTCAGCAGGGCTTTGTTTCCCCCAGAACCTAAAGTAGGTAGATGAAGTTCATTCACGTCTTGGAGTTTATTTAACGTAAAGCTGCAGCAATACACTTGTGTTTAGATGGAGAGTGCTTCAACACACTGACACGTTGCACCAAAGCTGTGGTGGATCGAAGACGAGGAGTTATCCTCCATCCGTCCGTGCATGTTGTGAGATTAATGTATGGGGGCCAAGGCCACCATTGGACACCCCTTGGCACCTGGTGGTGAAAAGAATTGCTCCGTCCACTCTTCAGGTTTCGTCATTCTGCACTGTTTCACAAAATACCTGTTTTCTTTCACCGTGGAACTTCTACCCACACCAAAACCATCAAGGGTTTCTGTTCATTTCCAGTCCAGAAGAGTCATCTTGAACACTAAAGATAACATTTGCTATTCATGTCCGCCTTATTCCTAGCCCCCATGGTGCCTTGCGTGAATTATGGGCTGGTGTGGACCAGAACCAGCGTTGGTTTGTGTGTGAGCAGTACGAGCTAATGTCATTTCTTTAGTTTGATCTGATTGTTCTGCAGCCGTGAGTGCAACAGGTACCTGAACTCAGCATGGCTATTTGAGTCACCTGAACTCAGCATGGCTATTTGAGTCACCTGAACTCAGCATGGCTATTTGAGTCACCTGAACTCAGCATGGCTATTTGAGTCACCTGAACTCAGCATGGCTATTTGAGTCACCTGAACTCAGCATGGTTATTTGAGTCACCTGAACTCAGCATGGCTATTTGAGTCACCTGAACTCAGCATGGCTATTTGAGTCACCTGAACTCAGCATGGCTATTTGAGTCACCTGAACTCAGCATGGCTATTTGAGTCACCTGAACTCAGCATGGCTATTTGAGTCACCTGAACTCAGCATGGCTATTTGAGTCACCTGAACTCAGCATGGCTATTTGAGTCACCTGAACTCAGCATGGCTATTTGAGTCACCTGAACTCAGCATGGCTATTTGAGTCACCTGAACTCAGCATGGCTATTTGAGTCACCTGAACTCAGCATGGCTATTTGAGTCACCTGAACTCAGCATGGCTATTTGAGTCACCTGAACTCAGCATGGCTATTTGAGTCACCTGAACTCAGCATGGCTATTTCAGTCACCTGAACTCAGCATGGCTATTTGAGTCACCTGAACTCAGCATGGCTATTTGAGTCACCTGAACTCAGCATGGCTATTTGAGTCACCTGAACTCAGCATGGCTATTTGAGTCACCTGAACTCAGCATGGCTATTTGAGTCACCTGAACTCAGCATGGCTATTTGAGTCACCTGAACTCAGCATGGCTATTTGAGTCACCTGAACTCAGCATGGCTATTTGAGTCACCTGAACTCAGCATGGCTATTTGAGTCACCTGAACTCAGCATGGCTATTTGAGTCACCTGAACTCAGCATGGCTATTTCAGTCACCTGAACTCAGCATGGCTATTTCAGTCACCTGAACTCAGCATGGCTATTTCAGTCACCTGAACTCAGCATGGCTATTTCAGTCACCTGAACTCAGCATGGCTATTTGAGTCACCTGAACTCAGCATGGCTATTTGAGTCACCTGAACTCAGCATGGCTATTTGAGTCACCTGAACTCAGCATGGCTATTTGAGTCACCTGAACTCAGCATGGCTATTTGAGTCACCTGAACTCAGCATGGCTATTTGAGTCACCTGAACTCAGCATGGCTATTTGAGTCACCTGAACTCAGCATGGCTATTTGAGTCACCTGAACTCAGCATGGCTATTTGAGTCACCTGAACTCAGCATGGCTATTTGAGTCACCTGAACTCAGCATGGCTATTTGAGTCACCTGAACTCAGCATGGCTATTTGAGTCACCTGAACTCAGCATGGCTATTTGAGTCACCTGAACTCAGCATGGCTATTTGAGTCACCTGAACTCAGCATGGCTATTTGAGTCACCTGAACTCAGCATGGCTATTTGAGTCACCTGAACTCAGCATGGCTATTTGAGTCACCTGAACTCAGCATGGCTATTTGAGTCACCTGAACTCAGCATGGCTATTTGAGTCACCTGAACTCAGCATGGCTATTTGAGTCACCTGAACTCAGCATGGCTATTTGAGTCACCTGAACTCAGCATGGCTATTTGAGTCACCTGAACTCAGCATGGCTATTTGAGTCACCTGAACTCAGCATGGCTATTTGAGTCACCTGAACTCAGCATGGCTATTTGAGTCACCTGAACTCAGCATGGCTATTTGAGTCACCTGAACTCAGCATGGCTATTTGAGTCACCTGAACTCAGCATGGCTATTTGAGTCACCTGAACTCAGCATGGCTATTTGAGTCACCTGAACTCAGCATGGCTATTTGAGTCACCTGAACTCAGCATGGCTATTTGAGTCACCTGAACTCAGCATGGCTATTTGAGTCACCTGAACTCAGCATGGCTATTTGAGTCACCTGAACTCAGCATGGCTATTTGAGTCACCTGAACTCAGCATGGCTATTTGAGTCACCTGAACTCAGCATGGCTATTTGAGTCACCTGAACTCAGCATGGCTATTTGAGTCACCTGAACTCAGCATGGCTATTTGAGTCACCTGAACTCAGCATGGCTATTTGAGTCACCTGAACTCAGCATGGCTATTTGAGTCACCTGAACTCAGCATGGCTATTTGAGTCACCTGAACTCAGCATGGCTATTTGAGTCACCTGAACTCAGCATGGCTATTTGAGTCACCTGAACTCAGCATGGCTATTTGAGTCACCTGAACTCAGCATGGCTATTTGAGTCACCTGAACTCAGCATGGCTATTTCAGTCACCTGAACTCAGCATGGCTATTTCAGTCACCTGAACTCAGCATGGCTATTTCAGTCACCTGAA
Organism: Garcialebias charrua; assembly: GCA_038048925.1. Lineage (NCBI taxonomy): Eukaryota > Metazoa > Chordata > Actinopteri > Cyprinodontiformes > Rivulidae > Garcialebias > Garcialebias charrua. The sequence continues at coordinate 51,315 of JBBPBX010011919.1, read as the reverse complement.
CTCAGCATGGCTATTTGAGTCACCTGAACTCAGCATGGCTATTTGAGTCACCTGAACTCAGCATGGCTATTTGAGTCACCTGAACTCAGCATGGCTATTTGAGTCACCTGAACTCAGCATGGCTATTTGAGTCACCTGAACTCAGCATGGCTATTTGAGTCACCTGAACTCAGCATGGCTATTTGAGTCACCTGAACTCAGCATGGCTATTTGAGTCACCTGAACTCAGCATGGCTATTTGAGTCACCTGAACTCAGCATGGCTATTTGAGTCACCTGAACTCAGCATGGCTATTTGAGTCACCTGAACTCAGCATGGCTATTTGAGTCACCTGAACTCAGCATGGCTATTTGAGTCACCTGAACTCAGCATGGCTATTTGAGTCACCTGAACTCAGCATGGCTATTTGAGTCACCTGAACTCAGCATGGCTATTTGAGTCACCTGAACTCAGCATGGCTATTTGAGTCACCTGAACTCAGCATGGCTATTTGAGTCACCTGAACTCAGCATGGCTATTTGAGTCACCTGAACTCAGCATGGCTATTTGAGTCACCTGAACTCAGCATGGCTATTTGAGTCACCTGAACTCAGCATGGCTATTTGAGTCACCTGAACTCAGCATGGCTATTTGAGTCACCTGAACTCAGCATGGCTATTTGAGTCACCTGAACTCAGCATGGCTATTTGAGTCACCTGAACTCAGCATGGCTATTTGAGTCACCTGAACTCAGCATGGCTATTTGAGTCACCTGAACTCAGCATGGCTATTTGAGTCACCTGAACTCAGCATGGCTATTTGAGTCACCTGAACTCAGCATGGCTATTTGAGTCACCTGAACTCAGCATGGCTATTTGAGTCACCTGAACTCAGCATGGCTATTTGAGTCACCTGAACTCAGCATGGCTATTTGAGTCACCTGAACTCAGCATGGCTATTTGAGTCACCTGAACTCAGCATGGCTATTTGAGTCACCTGAACTCAGCATGGCTATTTGAGTCACCTGAACTCAGCATGGCTATTTGAGTCACCTGAACTCAGCATGGCTATTTGAGTCACCTGAACTCAGCATGGCTATTTGAGTCACCTGAACTCAGCATGGCTATTTGAGTCACCTGAACTCAGCATGGCTATTTGAGTCACCTGAACTCAGCATGGCTATTTGAGTCACCTGAACTCAGCATGGCTATTTGAGTCACCTGAACTCAGCATGGCTATTTGAGTCACCTGAACTCAGCATGGCTATTTGAGTCACCTGAACTCAGCATGGCTATTTGAGTCACCTGAACTCAGCATGGCTATTTGAGTCACCTGAACTCAGCATGGCTATTTGAGTCACCTGAACTCAGCATGGCTATTTGAGTCACCTGAACTCAGCATGGCTATTTGAGTCACCTGAACTCAGCATGGCTATTTGAGTCACCTGAACTCAGCATGGCTATTTGAGTCACCTGAACTCAGCATGGCTATTTGAGTCACCTGAACTCAGCATGGCTATTTGAGTCACCTGAACTCAGCATGGCTATTTGAGTCACCTGAACTCAGCATGGCTATTTGAGTCACCTGAACTCAGCATGGCTATTTGAGTCACCTGAACTCAGCATGGCTATTTGAGTCACCTGAACTCAGCATGGCTATTTGAGTCACCTGAACTCAGCATGGCTATTTGAGTCACCTGAACTCAGCATGGCTATTTGAGTCACCTGAACTCAGCATGGCTATTTGAGTCACCTGAACTCAGCATGGCTATTTGAGTCACCTGAACTCAGCATGGCTATTTGAGTCACCTGAACTCAGCATGGCTATTTGAGTCACCTGAACTCAGCATGGCTATTTGAGTCACCTGAACTCAGCATGGCTATTTGAGTCACCTGAACTCAGCATGGCTATTTGAGTCAACTTTATGGTTGTTACATAAATGTAAACAAAACAGAGTTTTATTGAATTGAATGTAAATTACTTTCAAATAAACAGTAGTCTGTGCTCCTCTACCACGGTTAACCAATGATTACAGCTACTTCCTGTGTCTGACAGGAAGTAGAATCATAATCATTTAGGCAGTAGAGCCCCCAGGAATGAGGTTGATACCTCAGAGTCGGGGGATATCATAATTTATCATGTTTGGGGTGGAGGTGGGGGCAAAAGTTTTCAAACCGTCATGAGAAAATTAAGGTCCACCATGTTTCTGGAGTTTTACACGTTGCAACAAAATACAAATGATCCGGTCCTTTCATTTATCTGACCTTATGTGAACAAAAACACGAAAGCAGTTCCACCATGTCATTAAACATGTGAGGCCAAAATGGACAAAGTGTGAAAATGTGCACTGACTTCATGCATCAACGTGCTTTTTGTTTCTTCTATTTGTTGTCACAGATCCTGGCAGAGATGTGTCAGAGCGGTTATAAAGATGCTCTCCGCTTCCTGGAGGAGAACAGTGAGTGCTGCGCCGCTTTTACATAATCCCTGATCAGTTTCATTCTGAACCTGATCAGTTTCATTCTGAACCTGATCAGTTTCATCCTGAACCTGATCAGTTTCATCCTGAACCTGATCAGTTTCATTCTGAACCTGATCAGTTTCATTCTGAACCTGATCAGTTTCATTCTGAACCTGATCAGTTTCATCCTGAACCTGATCAGTTTCATTCTGAACCTGATCAGTTTCATTCTGAACCTGATCAGTTTCATCCTGAACCTGATCAGTTTCATTCTGAACCTGATCAGTTTCATTCTGAACCTGATCAGTTTCATCCTGAACCTGATCAGTTTCATCCTGAACCTGATCAGTTTCATTCTGAACCTGATCAGTTTCATTCTGAACCTGATCAGTTTCATCCTGAACCTGATCAGTTTCATCCTGAACCTGATCAGTTTCATTCTGAACCTGATCAGTTTTCCTGAACCTGATCAGTTTCATCTGAACCTGATCAGTTTCATTCTGAACCTGATCAGTTTCATCTGAACCTGATCAGTTTCATCCTGAACCTGATCAGTTTCATCCTGAACCTGATCAGTTTCATCCTGAACCTGATCAGTTTCATCCTGAACCTGATCAGTTTCATCCTGAACCTGATCAGTTTCATCCTGAACCTGATCAGTTTCATCCTGAACCTGATCAGTTTCATCCTGAACCTGATCAGTTTCATTCTGAACCTGATCAGTTTCATTCTGAACCTGATCAGTTTCATCCTGAACCTGATCAGTTTCATCCTGAACCTGATCAGTTTCATCCTGAACCTGATCAGTTTCATCCTGAACCTGATCAGTTTCATTCTGAACCTGATCAGTTTCATTCTGAACCTGATCAGTTTCATTCTGAACCTGATCAGTTTCATCCTGAACCTGATCAGTTTCATTCTGAACCTGATCAGTTTCATTCTGAACCTGATCAGTTTCATCCTGAACCTGATCAGTTTCATTCTGAACCTGATCAGTTTCATCCTGAACCTGATCAGTTTCATCTGAACCTGATCAGTTTCATCCTGAACCTGATCAGTTTCATCCTGAACCTGATCAGTTTCATCTGAACCTGATCAGTTTCATCCTGAACCTGATCAGTTTCATCCTGAACCTGATCAGTTTCATCCTGAACCTGATCAGTTTCATTCTGAACCTGATCAGTTTCATTCTGAACCTGATCAGTTTCATTCTGAACCTGATCAGTTTCATTCTGAACCTGATCAGTTTCATCCTGAACCTGATCAGTTTCATCCTGAACCTGATCAGTTTCATCCTGAACCTGATCAGTTTCATCTGAACCTGATCAGTTTCATCTGAACCTGATCAGTTTCATTCTGAACCTGATCAGTTTCATCCTGAACCTGATCAGTTTCATTCTGAACCTGATCAGTTTCATTCTGAACCTGATCAGTTTCATTCTGAACCTGATCAGTTTCATCCTGAACCTGATCAGTTTCATCCTGAACCTGATCAGTTTCATCCTGAACCTGATCAGTTTCATCCTGAACCTGATCAGTTTCATTCTGAACCTGATCAGTTTCATTCTGAACCTGATCAGTTTCATTCTGAACCTGATCAGTTTCATCCTGAACCTGATCAGTTTCATTCTGAACCTGATCAGTTTCATCCTGAACCTGATCAGTTTCATCCTGAACCTGATCAGTTTCATCCTGAACCTGATCAGTTTCATCCTGAACCTGATCAGTTTCATCCTGAACCTGATCAGTTTCATTCTGAACCTGATCAGTTTCATCCTGAACCTGATCAGTTTCATTCTGAACCTGATCAGTTTCATCCTGAACCTGATCAGTTTCATTCTGAACCTGATCAGTTTCATTCTGAACCTGATCAGTTTCATCCTGAACCTGATCAGTTTCATCCTGAACCTGATCAGTTTCATCTTGAACCTGATCAGTTTCATTCTGAACCTGATCAGTTTCATTCTGAACCTGATCAGTTTCATCCTGAACCTGATCAGTTTCATCTTGAACCTGATCAGTTTCATCCTGAACCTGATCAGTTTCATTCTGAACCTGATCAGTTTCATTCTGAACCCTCTTGTTCTGGTTTGTGCTGCTAGACCTGCTAATGCTGGTGTGTCCCAGCCCCGGCCTGCCACACAGCTCTGTGAGCTGCTGCAACAGGCCGTCTGCTGAAACAACCAAAGAACGGGTGCTTCGGAGACTCCGCCTGCTGCATCAGAAGAAGCACTGGTGGCTGGATGAACAGATCGCTCTGCCTACTCCAATAAAAAAAGGTGTGGGGCCTCAGATGTTCTTTGTTTCTCAGTTCCTGCCACAGAAGTTGAAGGTACAGATAATCTATAAGACATTGTGTCTGCTGTGTTCGTCAGTGTTCTGTGAAGCCTGCCAGGACAAAGCTGGTCTCTACGCCAAGGTGTCTGGGATGCTGCCATTAAGAGTGGCCTCCTACATGATTATGCCGTACACTCTTCCTGTTCAGTCAGTGTATTCTGTGGCCCAGAGGTAAGGTGAAGCTCCCCTTCATCACAATGGTTACAGTCGTCAGAATGTGCAAAGCAAGTTGCAAATGGAAAATCACATTTACCCGTTTTTTCTGGCCTATAAGTCGCAGTTTTTTGCATAATTTGCATGCCCTGTGACTTCTAGGCCAAAGTGACTTATTTATGGATTTTTCCCATATTTATAAACCAATTGTTGGCTGACATATGACCATTTTCATTCATTCTGACTGAAAATATTGAACACTACCATTTTCATCCGCTAGATGGCACTTAAGTAGTATGGCATGCCGTTGTGTCATGTAATAGGGAAAAGTGGCTATTAATGACACATTCGGCTGGGTGTAGCCTGCCACCTTCGCCCAGCTCCGGGATCATGCCTGGAGCAACCATTCATTCAACCTGTATTTAGGCAGGTTAATCCCATTGAGCCTCGAGGACTTTTACAAGAGAGACCTGGCTACAAACAAAGAATGATGACAACAGCGACAACAACAATCATAAGAGAGGCATACAGATTTTTTTAACGAGTTGAAAAAAGATGTCAAAGTAGCAAAACGGATAGATTATAAGGCAAATGTAGAAAACCAGGAACATGTCTGCATTGGTTCTTGCCAGGAGTCCAACATATTCTTAAAACCATTTAGAGAGGTCAAGGTCGAGAGCTTCAGATCTTTTTGTAAGATATTCCATGAAACAGGAGCGGAGTAGGAGAAGGCCCTTTTTCCAAGTTCAGTCCTCACTGAGGGAACACTGCAGGTAATCATGTCCTGAGAGCGCACGCTGTAGCTGCACTCACACAGAGACATGTAGGAGGAGATGTATGAAAGCAGCAGACCAAGAAGTGATTTAAAGAGGAACTTACCCCACTGTTAAACTGTAGCTCCGCCCCAAGACGAGATTTTAAAAAAATGCAACAAAGTGGGTGTGCCAAGAGACACCACCTAAAGCAGGGGGAGGTGGTGGGGGGTAGAGTGAGGAGGTGTGGCCAGGACAAGCGACCGTCACATGCAGCTAGCATTAGCATAATTTATGCAACATGGAGAGTTACATTAGTGAGGTGGAGGACTTTTCACCCCTTCCCTCACCAGAAGCTGAGAGAGACTTGGAGCACAGCTGCCCTGCCTTGGCTAATAAATATACTGCTAACCTGAAAATGATATAGATCAGCGGTGCTTGTGCATTTATGTTACAGACTGTCAGTGAACGCACCGCGAGAGTGTGTGTGGCAAGCGCGGCTATGAGACAGAAAGGAAAAGTGCAGAGAACGGAGCAATGAAGGGTTGTGCTGTATGAGAAAGTGTATTGTGCGGTTTAAGCAATAAAGCGACGTCCGCTCCAAAACAGTATGTTTAATAAGCGTGCAGTGAAACATCACACTCACAATGCTAATGCTACGTTGCTATCGCTCCCGATCTCTGCAGGGGAGTGGCTCTGCTTGAATCATTTTTATACTTACATAGCAGAGTATGTGACGACAGAGTGTACAAGACACGTCAGAGTGAACAGTCGTTGACCAATAAGAAAATTAGGCTGCAATACCACAGTTCAACCCATAGGGTTAGTGTAAACACGTGTTTAGACCAAATATTGCCGATTTAAACAAATATGCACGAAAACATGAAAATTAACACAGACATAGTGCTATACAACATTTTACACACATTCTAGGGAGTTTATCAAATAAAAAAAGTTAATTTTGGGGTAAGTTCCTCTTTAAAGATGAAAATATGAGAACTGGGACCCCGTGTACATAATCTCGTTTTCATCACATGTACCACATGCGGTGCAAATGACAATAAAGACTCTCTGACTCTGACTCTGATATACCAGTGGAAGAGCCTGCATGAGATTAATGATGTCCAGTTAACCAGTGAATACAGGGTGCAGTGGTGGGTACCAGTGGCGGCTCCTGAAATGTCCACCGGGGGGGGGTATTTCTCAAAAATGAAGAAAAAAAAACCATTCCCATTTCAAATAGTGTTTATTTATCAAATGCAGATAAACACAAGGTCAACAGAACAATTAAATGCTCAGGATGAGAAGAACCAATTTGACTCACTAAAACAACAAAGAACAAACAAACAAACAAAAAAAAATTATATATAAATTATAGTAATACAAGTTCCTAATATAAATAGAATCAAGCTCTTTTTTTTTTCTTTTGAGTACCGGTTCTCTTAAATATTCCTAATTTTAAAGGTCCTAATGCAACTTAGCATATACAGTGTAGCATTTCACCATATAAATGTACCTTAAAGGGGACCACAGATGCAAAATTCACTTTTTAATGTTTTTTTTACTCAACTTTGGGTATGTACTTCATAAAAAAACAGTCCTAAGGCCAAAGAAATGCACCCAGTGGTTTATTTACTCTAAGTAGATTTATTTTACTGTGATAAAAACGGTTCGTTTTTGAAATAAACTGGAAGTCAATCGCGCTTGTGACGTCACAAGCGCTAGGACAACCCACCACAACCTGAGTCCAGCCCCTCACCTAGCAACCCCTGGTTAGGCTCACTTTATATGGCTCTGGGCTCAACCCACTCTGTATTCATTCATTCATTCAAGTTTATTTGAACAAGGACAGCACAATAAACAATGTTACATGTTAAAAACGAAGCAACCGTTGTCTTGTACACAGGATTTCTAGCCATAGGCTAATTTGCAAACCCAGTCCTTGGTTGGACTTTTATATAAAAACAGCTAAAATAAAATTAAAATTTAATTAAGATTAAACAGTTCCCTATATAAAAACATCTAAAAAAAATAAAAATTTAATGAAGTTTAAATGGCTTAAACAGTTCCCTCACACACACACAGCTGCTCCTCTGTCCCTATAGGATTCAGTGTTCACAGATTTGGTTTTGTTTCAACCATTTTTTCACCTGGGAATTAAAACCTCTAAGATCAGTCAATGTTTTTATTGCTGATGGTAAACTGTTCCAGATATGAGGACCTTTAAATGAGAAGGAGCATTGACCAAATGATGTTTTGTATTTTGTAGGTTTACAGTCTCCATCAACTGCACCTCTTGTTGCAACTCCTGAGCTGCTGACTTTTAAAATCATTCTGCTCACCAGTTTATTTATTTTATTTATTAAACACATGACTGTTGTTTTTCATGATTTCATCTCATCTTTTGTTTATATGTTATTAATTTCATGTGTACAGCACTTTGTTGCAGCTGTGTTTTTTTTAAATGGCTTTATAAATAAAGTATAATTGTTATTTTTATGTTTTAGTTCAATTTTTAGTGTATTTGCGATCGCTCCCAACGCGCCGCCGGCAAAAATTAAACGAGCAGACTCCCGGCATAGGGACCGGCGGCAACGGGACCCTCTTCTGGCGGATGGAGCGGAGCTTCAACTGTACAGCCTCGCTGCAGCCTCGCAGCAGCGAGGACCTTCTCCTTACAGATTAATTTACGGGAGACACTTGGTGAACTTTGTGTTGTCTTGACTGGAACAGCGATAACTCCCAAAATCGCCGCGTGCAACGAGCGGAGCTGGCGAACACCGGAAGAGGAACAAGCTAACATTAGCTTCGGATTCGGGTGGTCTCATGCTAAAAGGAGCAGCTCATGGCGGCGCGCTCAGACGGGTTTCGGTAAGTTATCTTAAGCTAGCACTAACAGTAAGTCAAATGAGTAATAAAAAAAGAGCTAATTTTAAAACAACAACACATTACAGATACTGGCTGTTAAAAAATGCATCTGAGGTCCCCTTTAAATGTTTCAATGTTAAGAGGAGCTACACAGTAAAATGGGCCGTGTCAGAACAACACTATAAGAGTCAATTTTAACACTGAGCCAGGTTACATATGGTCCCGCCCTGTACAGTATTAAAGTTACAATGCTCTCAGTGTTACATTTTTAGAGTTGATTTTACTCTGATTAGAGTTAAATTTAGTTATTGAGTAACATTTAATTAACACTCACAATTTTTAATATACTTTTACTCTATGAGATAAATAACACTCACAGTGTTATTTAAATATGACACTGCTACTTTTCAAGTGTTGTTCTAAATCATCTCCTACAATTTGTTCTTAATAAGTGTAAGATCTATGTAACACCACTGTTAATTGTATTTAACTCTAAACACAGTGCCAGTGTCAAAAATTTACTCAATTATATACTGTTTTATTATAAACTAGGGATGCACCGATCCACATTTTCTTACTTCCGATCCGATCCCGATACTTAACTCTGGGTATCGGCCGGTACCGATCCAGTTCCGATATCATCATCATCGTCATCATCATCATCACTGCTTTTAGATGAGGCTGTAATAATGAATTTCTTGAATGGAGAGCACGTATGTTACACCACATTCTGTGATTACCGTCTTAACAATGTGTGAGTTAAAGGTGGGGTGACATCATCTTACAAATTTGCATAAAATGATAGAAGATATATATCTTGTATCATTCAACTATGTTTGTTTTTGCAAACAAAATGATAAATTAATGAAAATTCCTTTCAAATTGAGATTAAAATTAAAAACCGAGTTTCTCTCTGAAATATCAGACTACACGCGAATGCAACATTTGTGACGTAGGGAGCAGGACCGTCAGTCTGCGTCTGCCATTAATGCATATTCATTTCTCAGCCAGATCGCCTTTTTTTTGTATAACTTGAAAAATGCCAGTTGTGTTGCATTTGGGTGTTCTAATATCATCAGTGAACAAGTGAGCCTTTTCACGTTCCCAAAAGATGTAAACCTTCGTCAAAAATGGAATGAATAAAGCTGCCTCCCCTCAGACTGAGCTCCCTCACTTCCTGAACAGGTAAAGGCTCTCCCATAGCTCTGCGTACTGCCGTACGCCGGTCCGTGCGCACATACTGTGCGCCACACGTTCGCTCCCACAGCGCTGCGTTCGTTCTCACGTCCCTTCTCGCTGCAGCCACAGCGCAGAGCATTCGCTGATTGGTCATTTGCTGACACGCCTACTGAATTGATTGACAGTTCGCGGGGAGAGAAAAAACAGAGCCAGCAGCTTCAGCGCAGCGGTTTTCTGTGTTTATATCTTATTAAAAAGTTCTAAAAAAAAAAAACACAGGGAGCGTTGGTCTTGCAGCCCACAGCCCTCCAGGAAATCTGCAGAAACCTCGCGCAGCCAGGTAGGACCCGAGTTTAAATTAGCTCGTGACAAATTTCATTTCCTCATTTTCAGAGTGAGCAGAGGAAGCGATCACTTGATACATTGATTGTATTGTACTTGCTATTTAATACATTTGTGTCAAATACAAAACAGTCCGGCGCCGGGCAGACAACGCGCCTCGCGGTTGTAAAATTTGAGCTTCGCCGCTTGTGCCTCTGCGTACGGACGGCGCACGGACGGCGTAGTGCGGCGTACGGCCGAACGCAGAGCTCTGAAAGGGCCTTTAGAGTCAAATACATACAGGTGCAGACCTAAATTAGAACCTGCTGTTTCTGCTCATCTAACTTCCTGCTTCCCAAACTGAAGACAAATCGCTCAAATCTGAACTTAGATTGATAATTTTGTTGTTTTATTTCTTGTTCGCCATGAATATTTATATGGGGCGTTCTAAAGACTTCTCCTCGCAACGTCGCATATGTTGCATTCGTGTGTAGTCGGATATTTCAGAGAGAAACTCGGTTTTTAATTTTAAACTAAATTTGAAAGGAATTTTCATTAATTTATCATTTTGTTTGCAAAAACGAACATAGTTAATAATAATAATAATAATGAATTCAATTTATAACGGACTTTTCATTAATGAAAATCTCAAAGTGCTACAAAGTGTAACAGAATTAAATGTCAATAAGACAAGTAATAAAACAAGTAAAATCAATAACAGTATCAACTAAGATCAAAGATAGAATCATGAGGAGGCAGAGTATGCTCGGTTGAAAAGAAAGGTCTTCAAGCCGCTCTTAAAGTCAACCAGTGACTGTGGAGCTCTTAGGCAGTCAGGAAGAGAGTTCCACAGGCGGGGGGCAGCCACACTGAAAGCCCGGTCTCCCATGGTCCTTAATTTGGTTCTCGGAATGTGAAGGAGATTACTGTTCTGTGACCGTAGAGACCGGGTGGATGAGTATGGAACAAGAATGTCCTTTAGATAATCTGGTGAAGTTCCGTGTAAGCATTGATGTGTAATGAGAGCAGTTTTGTACTGAATTCTGTAGGTGACAGGAAGCCAATGGAGGTTATGGAGAATGGGTGTAATATGTTCAAATTTACGAACTCTCAACAAGATCCTTGCTGCACTGTTTTGAATATATTGAAGTTTCTGAAGGTTTTTGCCAGGGATTCCAATAAACAGGGAGTTGCAGTAGTCGAGCCTGGAGGAGACAAAAGCATGGACGAGCTTCTCAGCATCGGAAAAAGTTAGGGATGGGCGAAGTCTGGAGATGTTTCGAAGATGGAAGAAGCAAGTTTTAAACAGATGCTTAATGTGATTTTCAAATGTAAGATTGGAGTCCATTTTTATTCCAAGATTAGTAACAGAGGTGGAGAGGGGGATGTCTTGTCCAGAAAAGGAAAGTGTTGTTATAGGAGATGTTTGTACCTGGTGAGGGGTGCCAATCAGTATGGCCTCAGTCTTGGAGCAGTTTAATTGAAGAAAGTTCTGATTCATCCATGCCCTAATTGCCTCCAGGCAGGCAGAGAGGGCAGTGAGTGAAGATGGAGATGACAAGGTGGAAGATGAGGATGCTCCAGTCCTGATGTAAAGCTGTGTATCGTCGGCATAACAGTGAAAAGAAATGTTGAACTGATTAATAATTTGACCTAAAGGCAGCATGTAAAGGGAAAACAGCAGGGGCCCCAGAACTGACCCCTGAGGGACACCACAGGAGACACAGACTGTCTGGGACGTGGCGTTGCCAAGACTAACACATTCCAGCCTATTGGAGAGGAAAGATTTGAACCAGTCCAGGACAGTGTCACAGAGACCGACCTCCACATGAAGACGGTGGAGGAGGATACTATGGTCCACAGTGTCGAAAGCTGCAGTGAGGTCAAGGAGGACAAGGATGGAGGGAGAACCAGTGTCAGCAGCCATGAGGACATCATTGGTAACTCTCAGCAATGCAGTCTCTGTACTGTGAGCTGCCCTGAATCCAGACTGGAACTTCTCATACAGGGAGTGTTGTTGTAGGTGGTCCTGCAGCTGAGCAGCAACAGCTTTTTCCAGCACTTTAGACAGAAAAGGGAGGTGTGAAATTGGGCGGTAATTAGAAAAAATGTCGGGATCCAAATTGGATTTTTTCAGAAGAGGCCTAATGATGGCAGTTTTTAGAGGCAGTGGAACATGACCAGATTGTAGAGACTGATTTATTATTTGAGTGATTAATGGGCTTATTGCAAAGTGATTGGATTTTATGAGAGACGAGGGGAAAGGATCCAGGGCGCAGGATGAAGGCTTCATTTTCTTGATGATGGCCTCCACCTCACTCTGAACGACTTCATCAAAGCTGCTCAGGGTCCCAGAATGCAGATGGCTAGATGGCACACTAAGATCAGGGAGGTTGTGGAGCTGAGATCTGATAGTGTCAACTTTGTTTTTAAATGATGAAAGGAACAGGTCGCATTTTTGAACAGATTCCTCAGGAGTTTGTTTAATGGGATTAAGCAGATGAGTTATTGTGGAGAAGAGCTGTTTAGAGTTTCCAGGGCAGGTGTTGATGATGTCGGAATAATATTTGGAGCGTGCTTCTTTAAGAGAATAGGCGTACGCTTTCTGATGTTCTTTATATGCCTGCTTATGCACAGAGAGACCAGATGATTTTACACGTCTCTCAATAGCACGGCCAGTTGCCTTCATCCTGCGCAGCTCATCAGTGTACCAGGGGGCTGAACAGGAGAAAGACACTAGTCTTGTCTTCAAGGGGGCGTGTAGGTCCAGAAGCTCTTGGAGAGATTGGTTGTAGTAATCCACAGAGTCATTTGCTGATGAATGATATACTGCGGTCAGGGCATGAAGATCAGCAGACAGAACATCAGGGGAAATGTTTTTAAAGTCATGGAACTGGATAGGTCGTTTTGGGTTTGAAGCAGGCGAAGATGAAGGCACTTCCAGGGAGATGACCCTGTGGTCTGAGACACCCAGGTCATATACAGATAAGTTATTGATGAGTACAGTGTCTGTAATCACCAAATCCAGAGTATGCCCCCTGCTGTGCGTAGGGGCGTCAACGTGTTGAGTGAGATTAAGAGAGTCCAGAAGAGACTTAAAATCTGTTGCCAGAGGTGAAGAGGAATTGTCCATGTGGATATTTAAGTCGCCAAGAAAAATGGTCTTCACAGGGGAGGTGCAGAAAAAAGTGAGGAGGTCATGCATCTCTGAGTTAAATGAAACATGTGGTTTGGGAGGTCTATAAATTAATTTAACATTCATCAGGAGTGGGGCTTTGAAGCTGAAGGCCAGACATTCAAAAGAAGAAAAGTTCTGAGAAACCAGATGAGACCATTTTAGATTATTGGTTAGGGTCCAGAGGGACACGCTTCGTTCAGAGAACTGAACACATCCGGTTTATGCCAAGTTTCTGTAAGACACATGAGGTCTAAGTTCTTCTCCAGAATGTGATCATGAATTAAACATGATTTGTTGGATAGTGACTGCACATTGAAAAGTTCTAATTTAATACCAGTTGGAGTAGGAGCTTTTTGAACCAGTTTAAGTAGACTGAAGTCCATTCCACTTTTTCCTTGCCACTTCGTGCGCTATGGACTACAAGGAACTACAGACTAGGGATGTCCCGATCAGGTTTTTCTGACCCCGAGTCCGAGTCCTTTAATTTGAGTATTGGCCGATACCGAGTCCCGATCCGATACTTCTAAAATACATTTTTAAAATGAAGAGAAAAAAAAAAAGATCCAGATGTCCCTTAATTTTTTATTTTATTTACCTTAACATTTAACAGAGTACTTCTGTGAGGTAGATTGAATAATCAAGTAATAAGATTTTTTTTTTTTAATTCTTCACATTGAAGTTTAGTGCAACAGTATGAAATAAAAATGTCTAATTTAAAATAAGCAGCTCAACTTAAAATACTCAGCAGGCATGTAAACAAATAAGAAACTTAGTGTCCGTTTTATAAAATAAGGCTAGTAACATGCTTTTCTAAACAACTCTCCTCCTGTGGCTTCACAGAAGGAAGTGTATGTTTTTCTTTATGAGATAAATATAAATTATAAAGTCTCTTGCAGCTGGCTCGTCTTCGGCTGGGTTGTCTGGTTAAACTCTGTGTATTGTGTCGGGTGTTTGTTTCTGATGTGCCTAATCAGGTTTGTTGTGTAAAATGCAGCCTTTTCCTTACCTCCTCTTGACGAACTTTACATATCTCATCTCACAGTTTGCAAACGCAGTCATCCACTTTAAAATATCTCCACACGACAGACATCGCTGCCTCCACTTCAAGCTAATGCCGCGTTCCGCTTCTTTTTTTTACGACAGTCACTGCTTTACGGCAGGCACTGCTGCAAAAATATCGTGCATGTTTTGTTCCGAGACAATTTGACTCTGTAACACAACGTACAGTTAATATAATATTCCCGTTTGTGTTTAGAATAAATATACACATATCCGATCCCTGATCGGTGTGTAACGCCCGATTCAAGTCGAGTCTGAAATCACGTGATCGGGACCGATTTCCGATCATGTGATCGGATCGGGACATCCCTACTACAGACGCAGCGCTCTGATGACGTCTCTCAGTCCAGACAGTAGCAATCGAGTCAGAGTTCGTTTGCCTAAAATAAACTGTTTTCTTTCGAGAGCTTCTATAGATGTAACGATGTAGTTGGCTGATACAAGATATATATCTTCTATCATTTTATGCAAATTTGTAAGATGATGTCACCCCACCTTTAAACCCAATGAAGACACTCTGAGCGTCACAACAGGAAACACCCAAACTTTAATAGCACACAAGAGGCAGGTCTATATCACAGACGTCCATCTCACTCATGGTGCAGCAGGAACACTAAAATACCGCTAAGCATTATGGGAAAGACAACACAACTGTGAGGCAGTCAACCACCCCTGCGCATTAGGTTTAGTTTTAGAGATAATTATGTTTATAGTTTTTTTTAAATAGGTTTAGAGATTCATATTTTTTGCTTTTTGTTTGTGAAACAAGGTCAGCGGAAGCTGTTTCTGGTTCGGTCGATTGAACCCGTTGTTACACTATATTCTGTGACCTGCAACAGTGCATGCAACACCACCCCCTATGGTCACAGTATACTGTAGCGCAGGGGTGTCAAAGTCAAATACACCAAGGGCCACAAAAAATAATTGCTACAAGCCAAGGGCCGGACTGGTTCAATGTTTATTATAAGGGGGTGATATAATAATTTTTTTCTTCTTTCTGCACTCTTTTCATTGTGTTTTCTTTTTGATTAATTTGTTTTATTTTGTCTCTTGAATTAATAAATGAATTAAATACAATGTTAAATAGCTTTACATCTGCTAAGTTCTTGGCATAAATCAACACAGACATGTTCCTGCTTTTAGTATTTTACATTGTTTTATAATGCAGCCGTTTAGGTTTTGTTTTCTCTTTTAAATGAATTAATAAATGAATTAAATACAATGTTAAATAGCTTTACATCTGCTAAGTTCTTGGCATAAATCAACACAGACATGTTCCTGATTTTAGTATTTTACATTGTTTTATAATGTAGCTGTTTATGTTTTGTGTTTTTAATACAGTTTTCTTATGGTTTTTAATTAATATGCTTTTTTATGATTGTTTACTGTTGGCTGCAAGTATCAAGCTGCAAAATCCTTCATTATCTACAGCTGATAGCTGTTGGTCATTAATTATGATAAAGTTTAGCAACTTATTGGTGAACATTCTAGCTCTGGGGCTTCAGCGGTGTGTTTTTATTGTTCAATCCGGTCAGCCGCTCTCCGCCTGTCCCATCATATGAGACGGTCAGACAGCGGGTAGGACTAGACGCGGCTGGCCGCTGTCGGTCTCCCTGTTTCGGTTCAGCGAGTGGCGTCCCACTCGAATGTCCAACGTAAAACTAACCTGACCTAACCTGTGGCGCTATGGCTCTGCAGACGTTGCTGTCTTGCGGTGTTTAGTGTAAAATACTTCCACACAGAGGACATGTTACGATAAAAAGTTGGTTAGCTGTTAGCTACAGTGCTACTCACTCACACACGCTGGAGCTGGCCAAGTAACTGGATTTCCTGAATGTGAAGTGAGGCGGGTCTTCTTCTTCTGGGTTCGAGACACAATGGATTGGCCCCACCCCTGCTACCGTTGCATTGTGGGGAATGTAGTTTTGGTGCGCGCAAAACACCAGCGGGCGGCTGTGGCCTGCGTGCCGTTTCTAATAGTAATTAAATATCATTCAGGGGGCCATAAATATTTAATTTGCGGGCCGGGACTCTGACATATGTGCTGTAGCGGTTAATGGGAGTGGACTGTGTTTTCTTTCCCATAATGCTTAGCGGTATTTTAGTGTTCCAGCCGCACCATGAGTCAGATAGACGTCTGTGATATAGACCTGCCTCTTGTGTGCTATTGAAGTTTGGGTGTTTCCTGTTGTGAGGCTCAGAGTGTCTTCATTGGGTTTAACTCACACAATGTTAAGACGGCAGTCACAGAATATGGTGTAACACACGTGCTCTCTGTAGTCTGTACGTGCATCATGGATCGGAAATATCGGCAGGTTGGATCGGAAAATCCGATACTTAAAGTATGCTGGTATCAGAGGCCGATACTGGATCCGATCGGCCCCATCCCTATTATAAACCTATTGTTAATATTTCTTACCGATATACAGCCAAAATTCTGCAAAAATATTTGTAGGACACAAAAACATCATCTTCCTTGTCTTATCAATTTATTAAGCTTCATACAAACATTAAATACAAAGGCTTCTTTGCTATTTCAGTAAAAAAAAAGATTTTTCTAAGACCTGATGAATTTACTGGAACATCTTTAACCACTTATCCAAGTGATTTTTTTTTTTTAAATCTTGTCATATGCCATTTTTAATAAAGGACAAATATCCTTATCTGTATCAATCATAAAATTGGTCAGTAACAAAGTTAAAACACCCATTTTTTAAGAGGGTCAAGTAAAAATTTGTTGCCACAAATTACACCAAAGCTTTTCAAATCACAACTTTAGATTACTAGTGGCCAATTAGGATATGTTGCTGTTGTTACACATAAAATTCTGTAGCCCCAGTTGAAAGTAATGTAGGCATTTTTTGGTGTTTGATATACGTACAGAGATTAAAAGATGGGTGTCAAGTGTCAAAGAACAGATTTTGTCCTTTGAACCAATAATTAACTGCAACCACCAATCTTTTGGAGTTAACATTTTACAAGAATGACATTCAGAAGTGAAATACTGTACATGAAGGTGCAATATTATCTCAAGATAAACACATGTGTTTGAATATGTGATGGACACCAATTGAGTAAATATATAATTGTGTAAATAAATTCCCACATTGCCAACATCTATGTTGTAGACGGCTGTTTGCATGAAGACGTACATGTTGTGGAGCATTTGATTATGAACAGTTCCAAATACAAAGTGAGCCTTAAAAAGTTCATCAAAAGCTCCAAGTGAGATGGTTGACTTGCATGGTATGACCTGCTTGTCCAGAACAATGAAGAACTTGTGGATGGTGCTCCTCCTCTGTCCCAACAGCAAGTAGGCTGCGTAGTGAAGTTGATGGCACCAACATGGTCCTGGATGCTTGTTCCACTCTAAATATGAAAAACATGGAGAAGAAGTAAAAGGATGATAAGTGAGATTAAAACATTTCTGCATTTCTACTTGCAAGAGGCTTTTTTTTCTCATTCTTCAGATCAATACAGTGTTAAGAAATAGTAAAACACCACCAGTGACATTTAGTATATAAAATTATTAATGTTTGATAATTTTTTATAAGCAAATTGAAATAAATGTAGCCATCAGAGTCCATTACAATAAAACCTGGAGGCTAGTGCTGGCATCCTAACTCCACAAACAAACAAAGAAAAAAACAAACTCACCAGTTCCCACTTGCTGTCAGCTGAAGGCTTTTTTCACAAACAGAGCCATCTAAATGTTGAGAGGCATATCAGTCAGGAATGCAAATAGGCATTAGATAAAGGGCTTTGAATGATTTAAAAGCTACCTGAGCCAGCTTGCTTGTCACTGCACAGTTCATTTCCCAGGCAAAAAATAAAGGGCCGGAAGTACATGATCGGTAGGTAGAGCTCACGTTGGATGTGTCCAGGGCGGTGAAATCTGCGCCCATCATCTTCCCGTTGTTTTGTAACATCGTGGAATAACTGCACATTTATAACAAGAGTCTATGGATAAGATTCATGCACCCCCAGGAAAGGAAATATGTCACCAATCAGAAAACGTTTTTTGAAACAAACAATATATAACTCATCATTACTCATAAAATATTTATCCTACACAACTAAAAAAATATATGCATATATTTCTAAATATTTTTATTTTATTATTTCATTTTTATTTCAAAAAAAAATTTTTTAAGTCTTCAATGTAAAATGGTGATTAGCTCCAGAAGTTCCAGTTGGGCGGCGCCCCCTATTGGCCGGCTGCCCCTGGTGGATACGATAATCACATCCAGTTCTGAATCTTAGTGCACCATGATAGACAACATCCAACATCTACAGGGTGCTTGTAGGAGCGTTCATGTAGAGAATGTCACCGTAATCAATGGAGGGAAGGAAAGTCACAGATACAAGGTGTTTCCTAGCATTCAGTGTTAGACATGATCTGTTTTTGAAAAAGAAACCCAGTTTAACTTTCAGTTTCTTCACTAGGTTTTCCACGTGGAGCTTAAAAAGTTCTGTTGTCATCATTCTTTGTTTGTAGCCAGGTCTCTCTTGTAAATGAGTCCTCGAAGCTCAATGGGATTACCGGTAACCTGCCTAAATAAAGGTTGAATGAAAAAAAAAGAGAGATGTGAATCGACCAGGATACCCAAATATTTAGGAATCAACAAACTCAATAGGGACACCATTTGAGGATAAAATCTGAGGAAGATCTGCTGGGACAGACTTCCTGTTTGAAAAAAGCATCCCTTTGGTATTAGCATTTAAGACAAGTTTGAGATGGAACAAATCTGACTGGATGGTGTCAAAAGCAGATTGAGAAAACTGGAAAGCCTTAGCAAATGTTTTAGCTCGACAATAAACAACTGTATCATCAGCATAGAAATGTAAGGATGCTCTGACCTACATTACCTATGTAGATTGTAAAGAGGGTATGTCCTAAGACTGAGCCTTGTGGGACACCATTGATGACTGTTAAATAACTGGAAGAAGTACCGTTATGTAATCTAAAAAAGCTAAGTCTGGTCCTCTGGACATTCAGTTTTTCTACCTGGATTATTGAGCATGCATCAGGGTACCATTTGTAAGTTTTCCAAATTTTTTGCTGTGCACATTTACCAAGATAAACGCCTCAAAACTATTATTTGTTTGCTCAAAATTATAGTAAATGTGTGTCTCAGTGTAACGTTTATAAATGCACTTTTATCGCCAAATCAGCTGAATTTGAAAAATAGTTTTGCTGCCCCAGTGATGCAAAGCGGGCACGCGCAGCTGAGGCAGCTGCTGCATTTCTTCAAAATTTAACAAGAGAACCACCTAAAAAAATTTGTTTGCTTGAAATTATAGCAAAGGTGTGTCTCAGTCTAACATTTGTTTAATAAATGCACTTTAATGGTCAGATTAGCTGCATTTCACCGGAGCAGTGCAGCTGTTTTGACGGTTCCAAGCAACGAGCAGAATGCAGGTGGTGAGGCTATGGCAGGCCGATTGGGTCATTAATAGCTGGTGAAGATTCATGGTAAATTCAAAAAAGTTCAAGAAAAAAAAAATCAATAAAATATAAAGTGAAGTATAATAAATAAAGTCCAGTTGTTTTTGTCTTGAACGTTTTTGAATTTGTCATTATAGCCACGTTTACATGATACAACAGCATGCCATACTACTATTACTACTCTGCTGCCATAAAGTGGCTGAAAGTGGTACTGTCTTTTTTTTTCTTTAGTCATAGTGAATGAAAACAGTTGTATCTCAGTCACTTCAGCCTATAAGCCACAGGACATGTACATTGTGCAGAAAACTGTGACTTATAAGCCGACAAGTACGGTATTTTTAGGTGCTTGCATCTTGTTAAATTTAGAAGAAATATGCTGGTGAAGATTCTCAGTCGTCCAGGACAGGACGGGAAGTCCAGGACGCCTTTTTGATTTAGAAGAAATGCACACACGCTCCCACAGCTGCGAATCGGGTTTTGAAATGCAGCTGATTTCACCGTCAGAGTGCATTTATTAAGTAAAAGTTCGACTGAGACACACCTTTACTATAATTTTAAGCAAACAAATAATTGTTTTTAAGTGTTAATCTTGAAAACGACGTATTTATGGATTTTTCCACTTCATTAGACATTTTTGGACTGATGCAACTTATAGGGTGGTGCGACGTGTATGATGGAAAATAAGATTGTTTAAGATTTAAAGTTGCTGTAGACCGAAAGCGCTAATCAGCAAAATGAATTTGGTACCTCACCTACTTGTAAAGTTATGTTCACAACATGTACGGATGGACAGACAGGGCATTTTCGACTCTCCCTCTTCTCCACGACGTGGCGGGGCACAATAATCTCTACAGTTTTAACAGAACAAGAACCCAAATCATGACCAAACTCTTCATGTGGATCAAACCTGCTTTCTGCTGCCCAGGTTTGTGGAGTGGATCCCAGAAGTGCCTGCTGATGTCCGCTGGCTGTTTGGTGTGGCAGGCGACGTGTACAGACAGGCCTGGAAGGCAAAGCCAGACGGCTACAACAGGTGAAAAATGATTGGTTTGCAAACAACTACTAATTTTACTATCATTCTATTTTGTTGCTTTTTAAAATAATAATTTAAAAAAACTCCAGATTAAAGAAGTCCAGTGAGGAAAAAACCTGCTTTAAAAATATATACAGTATAAGCTGAAAAAGTGGTGCTGGTTCATGTATTTACCTTCAGAAGCTCCATCGTTACTTGAGTAGGATCCACCTGAGATGAGTAGGATCCACCTGAGAATGAGTAGGATCCACCTGAGAATGAGTAGGATCCACCTGAGAATGAGTAGGATCCACCTGAGAATGAGTAGGATCCACCTGAGAATGAGTAGGATCCACCTGAGATGAGTAGGATCCACCTGAGAATGAGTAGGATCCACCTGAGAATGAGTAGGATCCACCTGAGAATGAGTAGGATCCACCTGAGAATGAGTAGGATCCACCTGAGAATGAGTAGGATCCACCTGAGAATGAGTAGGATCCACCTGAGAATGAGTAGGATCCACCTGAGAATGAGTAGGATCCACCTGAGAATGAGTAGGATCCACCTGAGAATGAGTAGGATCCACCTGAGAATGAGTAGGATCCACCTGAGAATGAGTAGGATCCACCTGAGAATGAGTAGGATCCACCTGAGAATGAGTAGGATCCACCTGAGAATGAGTAGGATCCACCTGAGAATGAGTAGGATCCACCTGAGAATGAGTAGGATCCACCTGAGAATGAGTAGGATCCACCTGAGAATGAGTAGGATCCACCTGAGAATGAGTAGGATCCACCTGAGAATGAGTAGGATCCACCTGAGAATGAGTAGGATCCACCTGAGATGAGTAGGATCCACCTGAGATGAGTAGGATCCACCTGAGATGAGTAGGATCCACCTGAGATGAGTAGGATCCACCTGAGAATGAGTAGGATCCACCTGAGAATGAGTAGGATCCACCTGAGATGAGTAGGATCCACCTGAGATGAGTAGGATCCACCTGAGATGAGTAGGATCCACCTGAGATGAGTAGGATCCACCTGAGATGAGTAGGATCCACCTGAGTATGAGTAGGATCCACCTGAGTATGAGTAGGATCCACCTGAGTATGAGTAGGATCCACCTGAGTATGAGTAGGATCCACCCGAGTATGAGTAGGATCCACCCGAGTATGAGTAGGATCCACCCGAGTATGAGTAGGATCCACCTGAGTATGAGTAGGATCCACCTGAGTATGAGTAGGATCCACCTGAGTATGAGTAGGATCCACCTGAGTATGAGTAGGATCCACCTGAGTATGAGTAGGATCCACCTGAGTATGAGTAGGATCCACCTGAGTATGAGTAGGATCCACCTGAGTATGAGTAGGATCCACCTGAGTATGAGTAGGATCCACCTGAGTATGAGTAGGATCCACCTGAGTATGATCCACCTGAGTATGAGTAGGATCCACCTGAGTATGAGTAGGATCCACCTGAGTATGAGTAGGATCCACCTGAGATGAGTAGGATCCACCTGAGATGAGTAGGATCCACCTGAGTAGGATCCACCTGAGTATGAGTAGGATCCACCTGAGATGAGTAGGATCCACCTGAGATGAGTAGGATCCACCTGAGATGAGTAGGATCCACCTGAGTATAGGATCCACCTGAGTATGAGTAGGATCCACCTGAGATGAGTAGGATCCACCTGAGTATGAGTAGGATCCACCTGAGTATGAGTAGGATCCACCTGAGTATGAGTAGGATCCACCTGAGTATGAGTAGGATCCACCTGAGATGAGTAGGATCCACCTGAGTATGAGTAGGATCCACCTGAGTATGAGTAGGATCCACCTGAGTATGAGTAGGATCCACCTGAGTATGAGTAGGATCCACCTGAGTATGAGTAGGATCCACCTGAGTATGAGTAGGATCCACCTGAGATGAGTAGGATCCACCTGAGATGAGTAGGATCCACCTGAGTATGAGTAGGATCCACCTGAGTATGAGTAGGATCCACCTGAGATCAGTAGGATCCACCTGAGTATGAGTAGGATCCACCTGAGTATGAGTAGGATCCACCTGAGTATGAGTAGGATCCACCTGAGATGAGTAGGATCCACCTGAGTATGAGTAGGATCCACCTGAGTATGAGTAGGATCCACCTGAGTATGAGTAGGATCCACCTGAGTATGAGTAGGATCCACCTGAGTATGAGTAGGATCCACCTGAGATGAGTAGGATCCACCTGAGATGAGTAGGATCCACCTGAGTATGAGTAGGATCCACCTGAGATGAGTAGGATCCACCTGAGATGAGTAGGATCCACCTGAGATGAGTAGGATCCACCTGAGATGAGTAGGATCCACCTGAGATGAGTAGGATCCACCTGAGATGAGTAGGATCCACCTGAGATGAGTAGGATCCACCTGAGATGAGTAGGATCCACCTGAGATGAGTAGGATCCACCTGAGATGAGTAGGATCCACCTGAGATGAGTAGGATCCACCTGAGATGAGTAGGATCCACCTGAGAATGAGTAGGATCCACCTGAGATGAGTAGGATCCACCTGAGATGAGTAGGATCCACCTGAGATGAGTAGGATCCACCTGAGAATGAGTAGGATCCACCTGAGATGAGTAGGATCCACCTGAGATGAGTAGGATCCACCTGAGATGAGTAGGATCCACCTGAGATGAGTAGGATCCACCTGAGATGAGTAGGATCCACCTGAGTATGAGTAGGATCCACCTGAGATGAGTAGGATCCACCTGAGATGAGTAGGATCCACCTGAGATGAGTAGGATCCACCTGAGAATGAGTAGGATCCACCTGAGAATGAGTAGGATCCACCTGAGATGAGTAGGATCCACCTGAGAATGAGTAGGATCCACCTGAGATGAGTAGGATCCACCTGAGAATGAGTAGGATCCACCTGAGATGAGTAGGATCCACCTGAGATGAGTAGGATCCACCTGAGATGAGTAGGATCCACCTGAGATGAGTAGGATCCACCTGAGATGAGTAGGATCCACCTGAGATGAGTAGGATCCACCTGAGAATGAGTAGGATCCACCTGAGTATGAGTAGGATCCACCTGAGAATGAGTAGGATCCACCTGAGATGAGTAGGATCCACCTGAGATGAGTAGGATCCACCTGAGATGAGTAGGATCCACCTGAGATGAGTAGGATCCACCTGAGATGAGTAGGATCCACCTGAGATGAGTAGGATCCACCTGAGATGAGTAGGATCCACCTGAGTATGAGTAGGATCCACCTGAGACCACACAAACCTGCCAACAGTCTTTTGATCTATTGCACCTTGATTTATACAGGTAGTCTCACTGAGTCATGAGAACGCATTTTCAAGAGAGACCTGATTGGGAGCAAATGGTGGGGGTTAAAGCCTTGCTCAAGGGCCCAGAGTGGGGCAAGTGAGGGTGGAGGCAGGTGTGGGGGCTTGACCTTCTCCACCCACATTTTGATGTTGTCAGTTTGGGGAGTTGAACTGGACATCTCCTGATCACAGGCTCACCTTCTCTAACCTCTGCACCACCACTCTCCTGCTCGTGGACCAGGGGGCTGCTCCTCCAGTCACAGAGCGTCCCCAGCCCCACTTTGCACCCCATCCCAACCGACCCGGCCCTTAGAGCCAATCCATCTCCCGTAGTTACGGCTCTGCCTCGTTGACTTTGCTTATCTCCCTTCTTCTAACTCCAGAGGCTGTTCTCCTTGGAGACCTGCTGTAGATATGGGTATGGCCCGGCTCGAGATTTAAACCTTCTCTCCAGGATTTTCAAGGGCCAGTGAGAGCTCACCAGACACTGTTGGAACCACAACGCTTTCCAGGGTGAGGGCCCCTCTTTCAGGGCGAACACATTCCAGGGCGTCCTGCCTTCACAAAGAAAAGAGAACTCTCCCCGGGGCTTCACCGGCTTCTCTTGGTTTGCTCGCGTTCCCGCACTGGACGCCCCGCGGCGCCCGTCTCCATAAGGATCCATAAGGTCATGGGCCAAAACCCATGGAGCATCAATGAGAGAAACAGCCAGGAGGTCAACGATGACCCTGATGGAGCTGGTAGATGGAAGGATCTGTCCCAAGGAGCACGTAGAGCTGCACAGACATGGGCTTCAACCAAGAGGGACACCAAGCAAAGATCTAAGTCAACAGGACGGTTCTTTCCCAAACACGGGAGAGCAAACTCAAACCTTCAGACCATCGAGGACAGTACCAAGTCTGCTTCGAACCTAACATCTCTCATGCAGCATGGTGCTGTGGGGAGGTTTTCCATACTGGGGAAACTTCTCAGAGTTGGGTGGTGTAAAATAAAGAGGAACAGAAATCAGAGACTGGGACTTAATCTCAGGCTGAGCCAGTCATTACTGGACTTCAGCTGAACCTGTCAGGTCACATCAACCCAAAGTCTACAAGAAGTTCTTACATTTCTTTATGAATGAATTGTGTTGTATCGTTAGAAGATGATGGTTCACCTTCCAGTAGGACTTTCACCTGAAACACACAGCTGAAGCAACAGTCTGCTGGTCTGAGCAGGACCAGTTAATGGACCTGTAATGGTTCAGTCAAAACCCAACTGAGAATCTCATCCAACCTGAAGGAGCTGAACACTTTGATGGTACCAAGAAGTCCAGGTTAGATGGACCAAGGTCCTGGGGCCTCATGTATCAACCGTGCGTGCGCACAAAAACATTGCGCACGTCACTTTCCACGCAAAACCCCGTATGTATCAAAACTGAACTGAACGTGAATATATGCGCATCCAGGTACATATCCACGCAAGCTCCCGAGCAGGCGTACGCACGTTTCTGTGGTTCTTGTTCCTTTGGCGACACTTACAGGTGATTCAGAGAAACTGAAGCCCCACAGTCTGTGGTTGACTTTAAGAGCGGCTTGAAGACCTTTCTTTTCAACCGAGCATACTTTACTCCTCATGATTCTACTTTTGATCTTAGCTGATACTGTTGTTGATTTTAATTGTTTTATTATTTGTCTTATTGACATTCAAATATGTTGCACCTTGTAGCACTTTGAGATTTCCATTAATGAAAAGTGCGTTATAAATTGAATTCATTATTATTATTATTATTATTATTATTAACTGTTCATGATGTGAAAATGATTAATATTCCCTCCAAACACACGATTAACAAGTATTACATCCACATGACGCAGTGAAATAAAGGACGCGCAAAGTTGTGCCAAAAATAAATTTAACAGGAACGGATTCATTCAGCCTTACTGGAGGTTATAATAAATAGTGTAACACGCAGAGCATTTATTTAGAAACAGATATAATTTTCCGATCTAGGATATGGCTTATCAGCCGTTTTCAGAAATAATCATTTTTCAGTTTGGCACTGCTGCTGCGCTCTGGGGAGCCGTGCATCACGCGTGCATACAGAAGCAGCGGTCAAACTGTTCCACAGAGGGAGCTGCAGGTCGATCGGGACTGTGCAGTCCAGTCCACACAAAGCCGGATCATGTCCAATGGAATGTCTCATCCATATGATTCCAAAGGCTGAGTGGTCGCGCTTGGAGCGCGCGCGCACCCTCACCGGTGTCGACACGGCAGCTGGAGGTGTTTCATTATCTGCGTTTATTGTAGATTTCTCCAAAATGACACGTGAAAGTACACCTTATATAACTTGTAGGAGAGTAAAAGCTTCACAGACAGACTGCGCACAGGGCTGCGGAGGGCGCAGCGTCTGGAGACGCCAACATCACGTGATGTCATGAAATGTCTCCACCAAGACGCACAGACTCGTTTCTTCACATCATCTACATAAACAAAGATCTATGTTCTAGCAAACATCCAAGTAAGTTCCTCTGTGTTTACAGTAATAATGGTAATAAACTCGTGCGCAAAGTTAATATTTCCACACAGAATGAATGAATGAGCCGGTTCGCGCACCACAGCAGGGTGCGCGCGCACACAAATACCGACAATCACTCGTTCTTTGCATGATGAACACATTTTATTACTATTCTTACTTAGGATGTTTGTCCTCACTCATATTATATTGAATTCATTATTTTCCCGAATCTAGAAATCATTTCTGATCGCGCAGGGATCAAACAAACATGTCCTTCACACATGCAGGAAGTAATTAGCATCTGTTTAACATATGTAAATGTAGGCGTGTCAGGGGAGGTGTCTCACGTGCGCTCAGTTCCACGTCAATTGTGATGTACAAAAGGAATGTGCGTGGATTCAGGTGTACGCACAGTTTGATAAATCTGGATCTTTTTGTGCGTAGACACTTTTCTGGATTTCACCGTACGTCACTTTTCAGTAGGAAATCCACGCAGGTTTTTGATACATGAGGCCCCTGGAGAGGGACTTGAAGAGACTTTGTGCTGGAACTGATGCAGAACAATGAGATGTGGATGCTGAATACCACGCACACGTTTTTCAGTGTCATGGTTTCTAGAACATTTTAGAATGAGTTGTTTTGACCACTTTTACTTTTATTAATGGTTTATTTTTAAATTAGGAATTTAATAAAATATTCATTTGAATTCTATCTTGTAAGGCAACAAAATAGAACAAATACTGATGATGGATGGATGTGTGATGGATGTATAGATGATGGATGGATGCAGTCTTGCATGAAATCCTTTTGAACAAGTCTTATTTTGGATGGATGATGGATGGATGTATAGATGATGGATGGATGGATGGATGGATAGATGATGATGGATGGATAGATGCTGGATGGATGCAGCCTTGAATGAAATCCTTTTGAACAAGTCCGCTCATTCTCAATCAGTTCATCTGGACAATTTCTTTTTAGTAGAAACGTTTCACCCTCACTCCAGAGGGCTTCGTCAGTCAGAGCAGTCCAAAGCAAACTGAAGCTACCCCACCTTTTCTACTAAAAAGAAATTGTCCAGATGAACTGATTGAGAATGAGCGGATTTGATACCTGGACTATTGAGAATGAACTTTCTGCTTTTGAACAAGTCTTATTTTGGATGGATGATGGATGGATGATGGATGGCTGGATAGATGAGGATGGATAGATGATGATGGATGGCTGGATGGATGGATGGATGGATAGAGGATGGATAGAGGATGGATGTATAGATGATGATGGATGGATATATGATGGATGGATGGATGTTGGATGGATGCAGCCTTGAATGAAATCCTTTTGAACAAGTCTGATTTTGGATGGATGATGGATGGATGGATAGAGGATGGATGGATGGATGGATGGATGCAGCCTTGAATGGAATCCTCCTGACCAGTCTTGTTTTGGATAGATTATGATGGATGGATAGATGATGGATGGATGGATAGATGATGATGGATGGATATATGATGGATGGATGTATGTTGGATGGATGCAGCCTTGAATGGAATCCTCCTGACCAGTCTTGTTTTGTGTTGTTCCAGCGAGCCATCTTTGAGAAAGTGTTTGAGTGTGCCCCCGCTGCCTTCAGAGATCCAAGCGTCCACGCAGAGTGACCTCCTTCCAGCTCTGTCCTCGTTTGACCTTCACAGCAGTTACTGGACGGTTCCCAAACTGACCTCCTGCCCTCCTCTCATGGCCCCGCCCTCCCCGCAACAAGTCTGCTTTTTCGTGGGCTCACAGGATGAGAGGCCCGCACTGCAGGAAGACGCTGCTCTTTAACAGGATCTGGAGCCTGCGGCTTGCCCATGAGCCTTGAACAACACTTGGTGCAACTCATTGTATCAAAGTGTTTTATCACTTGTTCCTTATGTACACAATCAAAACATGTCTACTTGTGTTCACACTCTCCTGGCTGTCTCTTGTACATTTGCATATATATAATATATTTTGAACAATGTGTGTGTTGTCATTGGTCTGTCTCAGTCATGATGACAACATCTTACAGAGGTGTGACTTCTGCAGTGTCTTATGATGCATTTTTCACAAGTTTCACCCCAAAACATTGACTAATTTAATGTTGGAAAAGCACTAAATCACACTAAAACCAAATCACATGGGCACTTAACAAAAATACACAGGGTCAATTCATGTTCAGTTGAATGTATTACATTAATAATCCATTTTAATTATTATATAATATAATCCAAATCTCATGTAACCATCCCCTAATTCACATGATTTTACACATTTTGTCACGTAACTGGCATTGAACTTGGTGCAGCCAAAGTGAAACAGGAAGTGACATCACAGGGGACCTCTTTAAAAAAGAGGATTTGGTCTTTGTGTACTGAGACATTGTTTGAACTCTGACTTCATCTTTCTGATATTGACTCAAAAAAATATAAAGAAATATCAGATTCTTCTCTCTGTATTAGGCGCAGCTGTTTACATGCAGGCGTTCCTTTTGTCTCCACTAGAGCCCGATCGATATGGACATTTTGGCTATCGCCGATACCGCTGCTGGGTGGGGAACAGTGTTGCCAGATTGGGCGGTTTACCGCCATTTGGGCTGTTTTCATTCTCGACTTTGCGGCTAAAAATAGCTTTGGGCGGGTGGGGATAATTTGGGCTGATTTGGAGTCAGATCGGCGGTTTTTGAGTTAACTATTAAATACATTTCAATCATTCATCATTATTTCATAGCAAAGCTCCTCTGACCTTTCTCCATCACTGATTGGCTATGGTCAACTGCCAGTACGATCACAGAGAACTGGTGAGGCAGTTTAGTGGACGCCTCGTTGAGTGGGCTGGTCCGTAGCGGCGGTACGTCGGAGCGGCCGCCATATTGGATGTGGCAGAACTGTGACCGGTCAACTGATAGAAGGAAACTGACTGAATCTAAAAAAGCTAAGTCTGGTCCTCTGGACATTCAAAAAATAAAACAAAACAAAGCAACAACAAAAAATGTATACCTGGATTATTGAGCATGCATCAGAGTATTTTGAAACGGACTGAACTTCATAAAGCACCGTTCTACAAAGTGTTTTATGTTAATGCCTGTCATCCACACACACTATATTTGGAAAACAAACATGCACCAAAGACAATATTTATAACTTTTAAAGTGATTATTAAAAATGTTTATTCCTTAAATGTTTGACAAAATGATTGTTTTATAGATTTCAAAATGTTTTAAGAAAAGTTCTTCAGACCATCCCTGCATGCCACACTGGACTCTTACAACAGAACCACCCTGTGGCTCTCAAACCTTTCAACTCCTTTCTTCTTTCCTACACAAAGAACGATAAAATTAATCCTGCACCACAATAAACACTTTAATGTTTCTGTCTGAACCTGACCTGTTTTACAACTTAAATGTTGCTATTTTTATATTCTTTGATTTTTTTATATCTTGTGTGATTGTTGTGTATGTTCCTTATACTGAAATTCTGGCACAACCATTTTCTGTGGGATCAATACAATTCAGCTCAGACTGAAAAAGATAAAAGAGGAAACGTTTCTACAATTTTTTTAACCCATGATGTACCCATCCAGAGGACCTAATTTAACTTTTTTTTTTTCTAGGATGTTGTATGTGATGTGTCACGTGACACTTTCTGAACATCCGTGAATGCAGCTCGAGGCGCGCTCCACATGTCGCGCGACATTTTCTTTTTGGGCGGTTTTTTACAGATTTTTGGGCTGGAAAACCTGGCAACACTGGTGGGGAAGGCGACCGCCGATAACCGTGGTGCACAGGTCATAAAAACAGTCTTCCTAATGTGCGTTCACATTTTTCTATCCTCCACTATTCACCATAAAGTTATCAAGTGTGTTACATAAGTATAAATTAAAGAAAGAACTGTCCTCTGCTCATTGTTTAAACAGTCTGTCACGTGTGGTGAAGGTATTAGTATTGACCACAGCAGCAGAGAAGTAAAGATTTCAGACAAACAATACATTTCATTGAGGATAACGAAGATGACGTTACTACACAGATATATTTTACCTAGTAGATCTTTTGTTCTGGATAAAGTTTTACAGGCAATAGCCTATGCTATATAATTTCCTTCAGGATCAATAAACTCTATGCTAGGTTATC
>JBBPBX010011919.1:4224-20291 GCA_038048925.1 Garcialebias charrua | reverse complement strand
TCACTTGTGGACAATATTTTCCACTGATGATCCACAGAAAAGTCATCTTGTGTGCAGCGTTCAAAATGACTTTTCCTGCTGCTGCGTTCATGTTTCCACTTTGTCTTCACAGCAGATGTTTGCAGCAAAGTGGACGTTTATTTCAGCTGATGTGTCCCGAGTGTTTGAGTCTGAGACCAGAGACATGTTGGAGTCTGCAGCTCACAAGAAACACTTCAATGAACACGTCCAGCTTCAAGTGTCTCACAGAAACAGTGGCGGCTCCAGAGATATTTTTCTGCAGGTGCTAAGGGAGGGCTAAGCATTTTACTGAGGATGCTATGAAGGATCATTTGTTCTTTCAGTTCTCAAGGTCAATGTGTGTCATTCACATCACATGTGGTACATAAGGTGGAACGAAACTATGGACAGGGTCCCAGTTACATCCAACAAAAATACAAATTGTAAAGAAAAACAGTAAAAAAAAAAGATCCGAGACATGAAATAAGAAATACACTAAACTAAAAATACACTAAGCACTACTAGTATGAAACAATGCGCCAAACAATAGCAGCACGAACATGAGTCTGTGTGAGCAGATGAGGACGAGTGAACACAGCAACATGAAATAGATCAGCAGCATGAGATCAGCAGCACATAACCAAATGGTATTACAGTGCTTTGTTTTCACAGTGATAATTCAGACTAGGGGTTCATGAGGTAGAAGCTTGTAGCCATAACGAAGGGTGAGATGGAGGAGGAAGCGGATAACACCTTTTCCATCTCAGCCCCACTACATTTGTTTTATTTATTTTTCATTCATTAAAGTTTGGCACCCACTGGTCAGTTTACTGACCAACAACAACTTAATCAATATATTCTACAAAGAACTTCAGTGACTGATTCTGATTAGTAAAGGGTGAATATGTTATTACAGGGAGTTCTATACCAGAACAAATGAATAATCGTCCGAATAAAGTTGTCTTTCAAGTTTTATTACAAAAATAATCAAACTAAAAATCAACAACAATAATAAACAAGCAATAATAATAAATCAGTCAAGGCTTAATTCTCTTGTCTAAGGCAAAATGAACTCTTTGAGCAGGAATTGTTTCAGTTTTATACGCACATGAATTTAGATGCAGTGAGGCTATTTTAATAAAGTGTATTTTGGATTTTGGTTATAGTAGTTATTTAATGTGACCAGATAAGTCATTTATTATCATTGCAAGCCAGGAAATGATTTATCAAGTTGTATTAGTTAAAAATGGCATGACCAGAGGCATCATGTCACCAGTTTCTGCTCCTTACTGGGTCAGTGTTGAGAGCATCACTCATCTTTGTGGGCTTCAGCTGGTGGATCAGATTGTATTTTTTTTTTACTCAATATAATCACTGATTTCTTTTTATTTTATTAGTTGTGTTTTGCAAGGAAAATATCACAACAACCACATGTTAAAGAATATGAACTCAGATGAAAAAGAAAATAATCTGATATTTTCTTGGGGGTGCTAAGGGGGTGCTGTGACTTTTCCAGTGGGGGCTATAGCACACTGGAGCCGCCTCTTGCCACAGGTGTATAAAATGAAGCATCTAGGCACACAGACTGTTTTTACCAACATTTGTGAAAGAATGGGTCACTCAGGAGCTCAGTGAATTCCAGCGTGGAACTGATAGGACGCCATCTGTGCAACAAATCCAGTCATGAAACGTCCTCGCTCCTAAATATTCCACAGTCGACTGTCAGCTGTATTATAAGAAAATGGAAGTGTCTGGGAATGACAGCAACTCAGCCACAAAGTGGTAGGTCATGTAAACTGACGGAGCGGGTCAGAGGATGCTGAAGTGCAAAGTGCGAAGAGGTTGCCAACCTTCTGCAGAGTCAATCCCTACAGACCTCCAAACTTCATGTGTTCTTCAGATTAGCTTAAGAACAGTGCACAGAGAGCTTCATGGAAGGGGTTTCCATGGTCGAGCAGCTGCATCCAAGCCATACATCACCAAGTGCAATGCAAAGCGTTGGATGCAGTGGTGTAAAGCACGACGCCACTGGACTCTAGAGCAGTGGAGGTGCGTTCTCTGGAGTGACGAATCACGCTTCTCCATCTGGCAATCTGATGGACGAGTCTGGGTTTGGCAGTTGCCAGGAGAACGGTACTTCTCTGACTGCATTGTGCCAAGTGTAAAGTTTGGTGGAGGGGGGATTATGGTGTGGGTTGTTTTTCAGAAGCTGGGCTTGGCCCCTTAGTTTCAGTGAAAGGACTGACTGCTTCAGCAGACCAAGACATTTTGGACAATTCCATGCTCCCAACTTTGTGTGAACAGTTTGGAGCTGACCCCTTCCTCTTCCAACATGACTGCACCAGTGCACAAAGCAAGGACCATAGACATGGATGAAGAGTCTGGTATGGATGAACCCTGACCTCAACCTGATAGAACACCTTTGGGATTAATTAGAGCGGAGACTGAGAGCCAGGCCTTCTCGTCCAACATCAGTATGTGACCTCACAAATGAGCTTCTGGAAGAATGGTCAATAATTCCCATAAACCCACTCCTAAACTTCGTGGACAGCCTTCCCAGAAGAGTTGAAGCTGTTCTAGCTGCAAAGCCTGGACCAACATCATATTGAACCCTATGGATTAGGAATGGGATGTCACTTAAACTCATGTGACTCAAGGCAGGTGAGCAAATACTTTTGGCAATGTATATTCATGCCTTCTTTTAAATATAGTCTAAACCAGTGGTTCTCAAACTGGGGTCCCTGCAGGGGGTCTGCGAGCCGGTGCTTAGCAGTCTGCAAAAAACTATATATTTTTTTTTTCTTTACAAGCACGTAGACGTTTAACAACTCATTAAAATAAACCAAAATGCAGGAAATCACAGCTACTTTATTCAAAAATTTCTGGGGGAGGACTCCCAGACCTCCTGCTATTTGCATTCCGGCATCGATTGGTTTACAAATGAAGCCAAAACTTGTTATGACCACTGCTGTTATGATCCTGTTCAGTTTTATGTAAAGACTTTTCTGTAATAATTTGAAGAAGTGTCAATACATCTGTGTTCATTATGTGAATACGTAAAGTTTTAAAGTGGTTTTTGATGCTGTTAGTTTTCTCTAAACTAACATTTGTGGAAGCTGAAATTAATTTTTTTGTTAATTAAGTGTTTATTAAATGAAAAATACCCCATGTTTAAATGTATAAAAATTGTATTAACACTAAAGAACAGGTTTATGTTACGCAAATCTTTCCATTGCATTAAAGAGACAAAATGAATAAAATTATTTAATAAACATGAGGGTTATGAGGGGGTCCCTGAACCCCAAAAGTTAAACCCTGGTAAACAATCTTTAGACTGAGGAAAACCACACCCATTTAATGTACATTGACAGTTTCTCACGATTACTCACCACAAAGTTACACATTAAACATCTTTAACGAGCGGCAGAGGTTTAGTTTGCACATTTCCATGGCAACATCAGCTGAATGCTGCAGATGTGTCTCTGTGGTCATGATCATTTTTTATTGCGTATGGATGCATGTCAGATGTTTAGTGGCTTCTTATAGCTTTTATGGTTTTAGATAGATAGATGGACGGACAGACAGACAGACAGATACTTTATTAATCACAGGGAGAAATTTGATGCATCCAGTAGCACGTTAATTATACAGACAAAAAGCTTTTATTTTAAGTCACATGACTATGTGACCAGGAAGTGATTCAAGCTTTTAAAGGGAGAAAATTAGGGCAGAGGTGGGTGGAGAGAGGTGTTCAGTGCTTCCATTTAGTTTCTGCAATTTGTCCACCTAGTCAACACGGTCATAAATGTTTAATTTTCATTTCGTTTAGCAGCCGAACATTTCAGAGTCAGAGAGATTTATTTGTCATTCGCAGCTCATGTGGTGGAACGAGACTATGTACACAGGGTCCCAGTTACATCCAACAATAAAAGAAAAACAGTAAAAACATCTAAGATATGAACTAAGAAAAACATCAACTAAAAACACACTAAGCACTAATATCATAAAAACATTATGTTGAACAGCAGCACAAAAATGCGTCTGTGTGAGCAGAAAAAAAATCACATGAACACATGCAGCAACAAGAAACATGAAACAGATCAGCAGCAACATGAAACATGAAACAGATCAGCAGCAACATGAAACAGATCAGCAGCAACATGAAACAGATCAGCAGCAACATGAAACAGATCAGCAGCAACATGAAACAGATCAGCAGCAACATGAAACAGATCAGCAGCAACATGAAACAGATCAGCAGCAACATGAAACAGATCAGCAGCAACATGAAACAGATCAGCAGCAACATGAAACAGATCAGCAGCAACATGAAACAGATCAGCAGCAACATGAAACAGATCAGCAGCAACATGAAACAGATCAGCAGCAACATGAAACAGATCAGCAGCAACATGAAACAGATCAGCAGCAACATGAAACAGATCAGCAGCAACATGAAACAGATCAGCAGCAACATGAAACAGATCAGCAGCAACATGAAACAGATCAGCAGCAACATGAAACAGATCAGCAGCAACATGAAACAGATCAGCAGCAACATGAAACAGATCAGCAGCAACATGAAACAGATCAGCAGCAACATGAAACAGATCAGCAGCAACATGAAACAGATCAGCAGCAACATGAAACAGATCAGCAGCAACATGAAACAGATCAGCAGCAACATGAAACAGATCAGCAGCAACATGAAACAGATCAGCAGCAACATGAAACAGATCAGCAGCAACATGAAACAGATCAGCAGCAACATGAAACAGATCAGCAGCAACATGAAACAGATCAGCAGCAACATGAAACAGATCAGCAGCAACATGAAACAGATCAGCAGCAACATGAAACAGATCAGCAGCAACATGAAACAGATCAGCAGCAACATGAAACAGATCAGCAGCAACATGAAACAGATCAGCAGCAACATGAAACAGATCAGCAGCAACATGAAACAGATCAGCAGCAACATGAAACAGATCAGCAGCAACATGAAACAGATCAGCAGCAACATGAAACAGATCAGCAGCAACATGAAACAGATCAGCAGCAACATGAAACAGATCAGCAGCAACATGAAACAGATCAGCAGCAACATGAAACAGATCAGCAGCAACATGAAACAGATCAGCAGCAACATGAAACAGATCAGCAGCAACATGATGTGATTGATTTTTCACAGTGATTATTCTGGTTAGATATTCATGAGTCTAACAGCCTCAGGGTAGAAGCTGTTCCTCAGTCTAGTGGTTCTACACTTGATGCTCCTCAACCTCCTTCCTGAGGGGAGTGGGGCAAAAAGTGTGTGTGCTGGGTGAGTGGGGTCCTTCATGATGCAGGTGTCTCTCTTCCTGCATCTGGAGGTGTAAATGTCTGTGATGGTGGGGAGACTGACTCCAACATCTTCTGTGCAGCCTTCACCACTCTCTGTAGAGCTTTTCTTTCTGCAGCTGTGCAGCCTCCATGCCACACGTTGATGCTGGAGCACAGGATGCTCTATCGTCCTAAGATATCACATATCAGCCCTACTGACACTTTGTATATCGGTCAGGCTCTGGTCACCACTTCCTGTTGATCACTTCTTCTGAGAATATCTCAACAACTATTCATATTTTCTGTGTCCCAGGCACTTTAAAATACCATATCCCATAAATACTGCTTTCCAACCAGAAATAGGCTGAAACCAGTATAAATCAAGCAAAGTTTTTTTTTTTACTCTAGCCTTGAGCCATTTGATTTGGATTAATGTTGGACTGAGCTGGGAGTTCCAGCTGTTTGCTGCTGTGCTCACAGACATGGGGAGCGATTATTTGTCTTAAAGACCCATTACTACTCTGTTGCTTTCAGCACCAGCTGATCTGTGTTTGGTCGTTTTATTTATGATCTGCAATGATTTGATGTCTTTTGATTTGTACTTCATTGTGTGTGTTGCCTGTTCTTTGTTTGTACAGCACTTTGCTTAGGCCTTGTCACTGTTTAAAGTGCTTTATAAATAAAATGGTATGGTATGGTATGGTATTATTTGAGCTTTATTTATTTTTTATCCCAGATATTTAAAGCCTGACAGTCGAAAAAGGATGGATTTCCGTTTGGAATGGGTGCTTGCACAATTTCTTATCAACGTGTTTGGACTTAAATACTAAACTGTTGCCTTCTTTTTAAATCTTTCAATAAAATGTGTAGCTTTTTAAAGACTACAGATTTAAACGTGTCTTTTTATTATTTACCTGACTGAGAAACAAATCTTTTCAGATCCCTCAATTTATCAAGACAGAATGAATCAATGTGAAGGGTTCTGTTTTTATTAAAAACAAACAAAAAATATATTCCTGATTGGATGAGCATTAAATGCAACAAATGCCTACATAAAATAAAACTAACATGCATGCTGTCTGGCTAAGAGCTCAGTTAATTACATATAAAAGTGAAAGGGCAATAATGGATATAATGCATATAACACTCACTTTACCTCAGTATTTAACATTTTGAATTATGTTTTTTCCTGCTGGTTAAGGTAGGCTGTGGGATTTTAAATGGGTTGACTTCAAATGTCAATCCATTGTTTATTTATATCAAAGTTTAATTTCAAAGAGTCTCATCAAAATCTGTCCAATTTTTCATGTGATATTTTGCTAATGCTGTAACAGTTAATTTTTCCATTCAACCTTTATTTGTACAGGTTAGTTGAATAAATCATTATTATTTTTACCTTGGAGTCCTGTCTCTGCCTGCGCGTGGGTTTGACACTTTAAACACCAGACCATGACATGACTAAGGTAGCCAGCAGATTGTTTTGAGTCTTCGTTTTGTCGCAGTCTCCCGTCCTGAACAAGCACAAAGGAGACAGTGGAAAAGAAAAACTCACTTTAACAGGAAGAAACCTCCAGTAGAACCAGGCTCAGGACAAGCGCCATCTGCTTCAACCGGCTGGTTTGAGAGGACAGAAAGAGACAAATACAGCATGGTAGGTCCAGATAGCACAGACACAAGTTTTAGTTTAGTTTTAGTATTTGGCTTAATGACATTTGACTCTGCATGTCATCCCTGAAATTCTGATGCACAGAATCACAAGTCAATCAATCAACTTTATTTGTATAGCACATTTCAAAAACCATAGGGTTAACCAAAGTGCTGTACAACGACACAAAAGACAACTCAATGATAAAAAACAAGTCCAAGTGTGAACTGTGTCAAACAATAAAAACATGCATTATCTGCAGCATTGTTCATTGAAATGGCTCAACATTATTAATGTATTACAGAAAATATACATACGGTAGATACACTTAAGGATATTGTAGACCAGGGGTCACCAACATGGTGCCCGCGGGCACCCGGGTGCCCCCAAGGACCATTTGAGGTGTCCCCGGACCTGTTCTAAAAATAGTACAACTCACAACTAAGCTGCATTTAAAATTTCATTTTATTCAGTTGGTATTCTTTTTTGTATTTATATATATTTTTAAATGTCTATCTTAAAAATATGTTATTAAAAATATGTTTATTATACATTTTTTTCAATTTACGCTTTGTTATTTCCAAAGAGTTTATCAAACTGGTGCCCTTTGTTTGACTCTGTACCCACGAAGTAGCTCTCAGTTTCGAAAAGGTTGGTGACCCCTGTTGTAGACCATTGCATTAGGTAATTCATTCAACAAGTACCTTTACTTTTAATATTTTAAGTATTTAAGTACTTATTTACTATTACTTAAATAAAAATGTTAATATGGCACTTTTAGTTTTACTAGAGTAAATTTTTTGTTTGTTTATTTGTACGTTTACTTAAGTAAAGTGTTTGAGTACTTTCTCCACCACTGTTTTTCGCAAAGCGTCAGTTTACAGGGCATTGTTTGAATTTGAACGATTCCAGTTCTGATACTTCGTTTCGATTCCGATTCCTTTTGATTCTCCATTCCGAATCTTTTTGTAAGCGGGGTTAAAAAAAAGACATGTCAATTCAGTTCATTCATTCATTCAACCTTTATTTATACAGGCTAGCCTCGTTGAGTCACGGGGACTCATTTACAAGAGGGACCTGTCTCACTCACACCAAACAACCATCCACTCTCACACTCACACCTAGGGTCAATTTAGAGTCACCAATCAGCCTAACAAGCATGTTTTTTGGTCTGTGGGAGGAAACCGGAGTACCCGGAGGAAACCCACGCATGCACGGGGAGAACATGCAAACTCCACCCAGAAAGGCCCCGGACCGGGATTTGAACCGGCAACCTTCTCGCTGAGAGGTAGCAGCTCTACCAGTTGTGCCACCGTGCTGCCCAGTTCAGTTTATTTATACTGTATAGCAACAATTCACAACAGAAGTCGTCTCAGCGCACTGAACAGAAACAATCAAATATAAAAATAATAAGTTAACCGAAACTTTAATATAAAAATAATAAGTTAACACTACTTATCTGAGGAGACTACTTTGAGTTTAACTCCATCGTGTTATAAAAGAGCTACAGTAGTTAGCAGAGTTCTTTCAGGATGAAATATTTTGAACTTCTGTTTGAATTTAATGCTATGAACTTTTTCCTTTTTGTTAAATTTACTATGAATTTCTCACAGGGCTATTTTAAAGCAGTATATAAATATCAAACTTATGAACTTCAACATGAATCCGTGTATGGTTCGTTCTTTCGTTATTCCGTTTCAAAATAAAAAACAAATAACCAAACAAGCTTTGGTTATTTGGTTTTTTCGTTTTAAAACGAAATTACAAAAACGGTTTTTAAACGGTTTTTTAATTATTTCGTTTTTCAAACGAAATTAGAAAAACAGAAATTGCAAAAATAAAAAAAAGGGTGCGATTTGGTTTTTGGTTAAACCAAAGACGAGCTTTTATTTTGTTAATTGAACAAGGGAGTTTATGGCGGAACCGGAAATGAACTCCCGGTGCTGTGCGAATTTCTGTTCCCCGTGAGAATCTGAGTTGCGTGAAGCTGACACTCCACCCACGTCAAACCAGCACTTACGGAGCACTAACCATTCATACTATTTGCTTTAATTTTTGACGTGTGTGGGGTGACAGAATCTAGATTTGGTAACCTGACAAATACAAATTTTAATAATAATACAAATTATCAGTCAGCCACCAACACATCATATATATTTATAATTTTTATTACTAATATTAAAGGATGGAAGCAGCTGAAGAAAACTTCCTGCAAAGATACAGTAAGTGTAGGCTTTCTGGTAGGCTAAATCTCGTTCAAATTAAAAATGACTGGAGAAAAATTATTTCTAGCTGCTATTTTTGTTAGTTAATGTCTGTTTTTTTTTTTTTCATTATTTGAGAGAAAAAATGGAGATTTTAGAAATAAAGTCAGAGTCAGAGAATCTTTATTGTCATTTGCACCACATGTGGTACGTGATGAAAGGAGATTATGTACACAGGGTCCCAGTTACATCCAACAATAAAATGTAAAAGAAGAACAGTAATAACATCTAAGATATGAACTAAGAAAAACATCAACTAAAAATACACTAAATAAAAAATACACACAGCACTAATATCATAGAAAACCATTACTCCACACAGCAGCTGTGTGAGCAGATGTGCACAATGAACATAGCAACATGAAACAGATCAGCAGCAACATGAAACAGATCAGCAGCAACATGATGTGATATTTCACAGTGATTATTCTGGTTATTTATTCATGAGTCTAACAGCCTCAGGGTAGAAGCTGTTCCTCAGTCTAGTGGTTCTACACTTGATGCTCCTCAACCTCCTTCCTAGGCTGAAATACACCTGAGCGTCCTCAGGTACGCCACTCTACGCGCACATTTTGTGCGCATGTGTTTTGCTGCTATACTTCAGCTTTCAAACGCTCGCGTTCTCCTTGTTGTAATATGAGCAGCTGCGCACGGAGGGGACTCAACTGAGCTCGCTGATTGGTCACTTGCTGACACGCCTACTGAAATGATTGACAGCTTTCAGTCAGCTCATGTAGCTCGCTGAAGACCGCGGCGGTGTTCTGATACGGTGTTTCTACTATATATGTTATAAAAAGTTCTCTCAGAAATAAAAATAATAACAGGGAGTGCTTTTCCTGCAGCACACAGCCCACCAGGGATATTTAAAACATCGCGCACCCAGGTAGGACCTGAATTCATTCATTTCATTCATGGAGTGAACGGAGGAAGAAGTGATTACTTGACTTTAGGCAAAAAAACAAAAGAAAAGGCCCGATCAGCGATAAAGAAGGGGAATTTATTTCATTTGTGTAACATACAAAACAGTCCGGCGCCGGGGAAGTTTATGGTCAGACACCGCGCATCGCGCACGCGGACGTAAAAAAAAAGCTTTGCGCGTATGTGCCCTGAGGGGCTACGCGGGGCTACGCTTTTGCATTGACGTACGTACGTTGCGTATAGGCGTATCGTGAGAACGCTCAAGTGTATCTCGGCCTTAAGGGGAGTGGGGCAAAAAGTGTGTGCTGGGTGAGTGGGGTCCTTCATGATGCAGGTGGCTCTCTTCCTGCATCTGGAGGTGTAGATGTCTGTGATGGTGGGGAGACTGACTCCAACATCTTCTGTGCAGCCTTCACCACTCTCTGTAGAGCTTTTCTTTCTGCAGCTGTGCAGCCTCCATGCCACACGTTGATGCTGGAGCACAGGATGCTCTCCACTGCACACCTGTAGAAGGAGGTGAGGACTGGGCTGCTCAGACCAGCTCGTCTCAGCCGTCTGAGGAAGTAGAGTCTCTGATGACCTTTCTTGATCAGGCTGGTGGTGTTGTTGCTCCAGCTGAGGTTATCATTCATGTGTACACCCAAGTACTTGTAGCTGGAGACCACTTCCACTGCAGATCCTCTTATGTTCAGTGGGGTGTGGGTGTGTTTGTTCCTGTGAAGTGGATACATATTTTTAAAAATCTATTATAAAAAGCAGTGTTTGAGTTGTTACACTGTTTAATATATAATTGCCAGATTCACTCACATGTTGTCACAACTGATGGTAAGGCTGGTGCACCTCTCTTAAGACCCTACCGACTCTGGTTTCTCCAGCATGTATCCCAATAGATGACAAGTATCCCGTCATAAATTTCCGTCCGTAGGATGGTCCTGTCTAACACACACACAAATGTAAAATGTTATCTGATGTACTGCGGTCAAACCAGTCAACATTAGTTCTCTCTTAAAGATTTGTGTGGCTCATACATGGTGCATTACAATAAGAGAAACAGAAAGTGCCCCTGCAGTCAAAAAACAATGAGAGAAAATGAGATGCATACAGTATTTATAAACAATATACAATTATGCCATACTTATTACTTTCACATACCTATAATATATCAAGAATAAATATGTCACAGTTTTAGATTTTGTATAAAAGAGCAAGTCAAAGTACCTCAAAATGCCTCTTTCAGTTTGCTTTTCTATGACCTCTATTCAAAATTCATATTTCATGTTCAGTGTTACAAAGAAGAAGTTAATATTTATTTGTTTGATGGCTGTTACTATTTTTTCCTGAAAAGGTGTTTACGATATATGTATATGTGTGTGTGTGTGTGTGTGTGTGTGTGTGTGTGTGTTTGGGTGTGTGTGTGTGTGTGTGTGTGTGTGTGTGTATGTGTGTGTGTGTGTGTGTGTGTGTGTGTGTGTGTGTGTGTGTGTGTGTGTGTGTGTGTGTGTGTGTGTGTGTGTGTGTGTGTGTGTGTATGTGTGTAATCATATATACACACACACTTTTGTTTAATCAATCAACATTTTCAATAGAAGTTATAGATAAGCAAACTGAAATTAGCATTTTGAAGTACTTTGAATTGCTGTTTACCCCAAAATCTAAATTAAAACTATGACATATTTATTCTGGATGTATTATAGGTACGTGAAGGTAATAGGTACAAGATAAATGTACATTGTTAATAATTATGCCTCTCTCTCATTATTTTGTTTTAGAGGACCCCTGCTGGTCCATTACTGTAACGCACCATGTTTACACAATGCCTAGAGAAAGCTAACGTCAGCTAGCTTGTATTTACAAGTTTCACTCATTTTATCGCAGTATATTGTCCATAAACTTTGGTACATACTTGGTAAACTGAAGAAAGTTCCAAATCGGCGTCCAACTCGTTGTTGTGTCTTCGCATGTTGTACTCCATACAAAACCTTCTGACACTCATTACCGAGTAATGTGGAGCTCCATGGCGACGCAAAACGTTACTGATTTCAGAGTGTGATTTTCCACTCTCAAAAAGTTTGATGATCAATTCAGAAAACGGTTCAAGTGCAGCCATTGCCTATTATTTAAAATGTTTTGTTTTTATCCCGTCTTTCTCCGCTGTAAAATGTATTCTTTGGCGACTTCCGGTACGTCATTTCCGGTGTCGCTACAAATTAAAACAACAACCGTATTTAGGCAAAAACCAAATCGCACCTTTTTTTTATTTTTGCAATTTCTGTTTTTCTAATTTCGTTTTAAAAACGAAATAACGAAAAAAACGTTTAAAAACCGTTTTTGTAATTTGGTTTTAAAACGAAAAAACCAAATAACCAAATCTTGTTTGGTTATTTGGTTTTTATTTTGAAACGGAATAACGAAAGAACGAACCATACACGGATTAAAAATGTTATGAGTTTTCTTTCTGCAGGGGTATACTTTTACAAGAGAGCTTTATGTTTGAAAACCTCGTGGAAACACATTTCCACATGCAGTGTCTGATGCTGCAGTCATGTTACTGATGAGCTAAGCTGCTGCAGAATAATAAGCAAAATTATTATTATAAAAAAGAGCAACTCGTGCAATCCAGTCCAGGTTAGCAGCAAGTACAGTATAATATCAGAAATTGTTCTTGTTGAGGAAAATGATCGTATCTGTTTCTCAGGTAGTATGTGTCAGTGTTCTGGACAGACAGTGTCTCCTGCAGTGGACAACACGTTTGCTGGGTGTGGGAGAAGATTGAACACAAATATGAGAATGCAAGATTAGATCTGACAGCAAAGGATAAGTCTTGTGTTGGTTCCTCCACCAGCAGCAGCAGGGTCCTTAGACAGAACGGCTGGTGGGATGTCCTGGTACATCTGCAGCCCTCTCTTCATTTGTTTCT
Source organism: Garcialebias charrua (assembly GCA_038048925.1). Lineage (NCBI taxonomy): Eukaryota > Metazoa > Chordata > Actinopteri > Cyprinodontiformes > Rivulidae > Garcialebias > Garcialebias charrua. The sequence continues at coordinate 7,225 of JBBPBX010011919.1, read as the reverse complement.
TCGTGGACATAGATAGATAGATAGATATATACTTTATTGTCCCCAAGGGGAAATTTGTCTTGGACATCGTACGCCAAACAACACTTCTACCAACAATACAGTCACATGAACACAAAACAATTTAAAAGCATATAAAATAAAAACCTATTGCTCAGTTAAAAACACATTGCTTTTAAAAACACACATTGCTCAATAAGACCATTCAATGCTCAATAAAAACACATTTTGCACATTCCCACATACATCCAGCAGTAAATGAAACAACAATCAGACCAGAGCATCAGCAGCATCATGGAAAACTTACTATATACCTACTTTATTTAACAATCTGATCGATGTGGGGATAAAAGAATTTTTAAATCGGTTAAGTCTAAAAGCAGGGACTCTAAACCGTTTTCCAGATGGTAACAGTTCGTATTGTGAGTTCAGGATGTGAGCGGGGTCAGACAGTACCCTCCGTGCATGGAGCTGTGACATTATGTTCTGTGCCTCTTCCTCAGCTTACCTCAGCTCATCCAGTGGAGACTTTCTAGACCAGGGGTGCTCATTACGTCGATCGCGACCTACCGGTCGATCGCTGAGGTAGTACTGGTCGATCGCAGCGTGACAATAAAAAAAATATTTGTCAGAATATCAAACATCCCGTCACTTGATTGACATACAGGGCAGCCATTCACAACCCTCATTCTCTCAAACCAGGTCTGAGAGATTTTGGGGGAAACCCTATCCCCGCTCCCCCACCCCCGAAGGTGTGAAATTCTCTCCGTGTGAAGTTGCACAGACAGGTGGCAGGCTGCAGTGCAGTCCAAAGTTTTTCTGCACTAACAGTTTTAAATAATGGCAGAGAGCTGAGTGTTTTTCTGCTACTCACCCTTTTTAAGCATGCAGGAGCAAAACTAATAAAATCCTTGGTCCAAAGAGACGTTATTCACCAGTTTGGACCTAACTGTGATCATGCAGTCACATGCATGCACAATAAATACAGCTAAGCGGCCAGGGTTGCCAGATAAATTTTAAAAATGCCTTATTTACCACCTCCTTTTTACCTTAATAAACTGAATTGAATTGAATCTTAAAACATCTTTACTCAGCACACATGACAGTTTAGGTCAAAATACTATCATTTTAAAGCCACAGTAATTTCTTATCTGGCAACCTGACTGACATGCAACTACAGCATTTTTCATGTAAACCAGTTCATTTTTTGTTTATTACCCCCAATAAACATTGAAAAACATCAATGTTTCCACAGGTTGTTCTCGTGTAAACGGGGCTTTATAGTAGGTAGATCACTTTGACTTGATCATAGCTCACATGCTGAAAAAGTCTGGACACCCCTGTTCTAGACAGACTGCAGGGAGGTGGTTCCTAAACAAACAACAGGTTCATCAGTATTATCAGTAAAAAATGATTAATAAATCATTATTAAGATTGAGAATGTATATAATTTCAGCTATCGTACACTTACACTCTCCTCCTCATCCTCCACTCCCTCATTCTCAGGCCTTTCTTCAGACTGCATGGTGAGCCCATCATCTCCACAGTCTTCCTGTGTTGACTACAAAGAACATCACTAGTATTTAGATTTCAGATTTTAATAGCAGAAAGGATAGTTGTGCATGAATGACATTTCACCTGCTCAATCAGTTTTCTCTGGCTCTGTTCCCAGACACATCATCCATCTTCTGTTTAAATTGCAGAGCAGCTCTTCTCCACCTTATAACAAGATGGGATATACACATGTCATGTTGGACAATTAGTAGCGTTTCTTTGATGGTACGAAGTGGTTTGTGGTAGGTGGTGTGTACTTGGGTTGAGGGTTTTCACCATGTCCCTGCAAACATATAAACATGCATTTATTAGACATAAATAGTCTAATTCCCAGACAAGGTGTCTTGTCTGGGAATTAGCAAAGTTTTCTGAGAAGCCTCTGCTGTTGGGTTGTGAGGTGTAATTTGTCAATTTACATACAGAGACCTCAAGAAACCCTTACTGTTAAGGTGTGATTTGTCAATTTACATGTATGTGTTACCTCAGCTTGCAATTTACATAGGTTGGTGCGTGTCTCCTAAGACTGGTATAACTCCACTGGCACACAGTCTGCTCATAGAATTGATAAAGCCCTCTTGATAGAGGTCGAAGCGTCTTCTGTAACAAATAAAGTCCAGTTGATCTTGTATTGAACGCCTTTTTTTGATCATATGCCTATATATATATATATATATATATATATAATATCATATATATATATATATATATATATATATATATATATATATATATATATATATATATATATACAGGGAACCCCCGTGTTACGAACGAGATCGGGACCTGAGAACGGTTCGCAGCTCGATCCGTTCGTAGGTAGGGGGTGAAAATTATATTTAAAAAAAAAAATTATTCATTCATTCATTCATTCAACCTTTATTTATCATGCTAACGGAGCGCGCGCACACATTTAAGCATGTAAAGTAGTGTACTGTAATGTTAAACATTGCTATTCACATTTACAGAATAAATAAAAATATATTTTCTTACTTTGAGATGGTCAAAGCCGACATCTTAGGTTGCCATGCGTTGATTGTTGTCGGGCCGAGCAGCGCGCCACCGCAGCTGCTCCAGGCCTGTGTTAGCTAGCTGGCTAGCTTCTGCTAGCCAAGCCATGAGCTAGTGTTGGAGCGGCGGCGCGATCAATCTGCAGCTTCTGCTGCTCCAGCCGCTGCTCCAGCCTGAGACGTCCACAGAGCTATTCCAGCTAGTAATTAATCCACATGATGCGATCCTGGTCACCAGTGTTCAAAAGGCCGGCTCCCGTGTTAGCTCCAGTGTTAGCTTTTTTTTTAATACAGTAATTTCATATTTTTATTAAATATGATACGTTCGTAGGTCCCGTTGTTCGTAGGTCGATGGAGTCGTAAGTAGGGGGTTTGCTGTATAAATAAAACTTACTTACTTACTAACAGTAAAAACTAATTTCTTAAATGTTTTGCCAGAAATT